>OY728138.1:132913189-133220638 GCA_963277665.1 Viscum album | reverse complement strand
GGCCCCTGGAATAAAAAAAAGCCAATAACTCACTGACAGGGCGTTTGATTGACACGCCATCTATCTCGTTGAGTTCCTGTTGACGATACGGAACTTTTGGCATCCTTTTCCTGAGTTTTGGATGCAGTTGAGATATGGCCGGGTTGGATTGTACCCGAAATCCAACCGGGCCCTTGGAAAGGAAAAGATGATATCTTTCTGACCGGACGTCCGTTTGACGAACCGTCAACGGCGTTGTTGATCATGTTGAGAAACGGTCCCTATTACTATACCCTATGAGTGTTTGGGGTATAATTGAGTTACGGCTGGACTGGTTCGCACAGGAAACCAACCGGGCCCCGGGGACGAAAAATGCTAATAACTCGTAGACCGGGCGTCCGATTGACGCGCACCGACTGTTGCATTGAGACCCCTATGACGAGGCAGTCCTTGAGATACTTCTTCATGGGACTTGAGATACTTGGAGTATCGACTTGTAGATCATGGAGCGGACCCTCCCAGAGACGAGCGTACGGAGATGGAGACCCTGTAGCCGGTAGAGACCTGAAGACTGGTTGTCCGACTCGATTCAGAGTGACTTACGTAGCCCAGGTGGGGAGCACTAATTTTTGAGGTGGTAGACCCACAGCGGAGGAGCACTACTATGTGAGGTGGCAGACCCGCTGTACTCGACAGGAGAAGTACCTCTGTAGGCTATGAGGGGGGAGCACTACTATGTTTGGGTGCAGACCCGGTGGGAAGCACTATTGTGTGAGGAGGAAGGCCCGCAGTACTCGACAGGAGGAGTACTTCAGCAGTCTTAGGTTTGTGATCAGTACCTCGGAGTCATGACAGGACCACTGTACACTCCAGAGAGGGAGCTCTTCAGCAGTTACAGTTTCGATAATGAAAATCCTGGTTTGAGCTGAGACTTTTGACCCTTTGTGTTTACCTCATGATTGAGATGGGTCACTTAATAACTTAGGTATATGTATTGGCATATACCTGGGTAGTGGTTATCCATTGATTTCACAATCCTTGTGTTTCCTCATGATTGAGATGGGTTCATTGATAACTTAGGTATATGTATGGGCATATATCTAAGTAGAGGTTATCTATTGAGATCTTCTTGTGGTTATCTTTGTTGGTTTAGTGAGACCTTGAGGGTCTCGGGATCACTACTGAGTATCGTTATACTCACCCATGCACAAGCTATGCCTGCCACCTCGTTGTGTTGGTTGCATGACGATGGGCAGTGCTGACGGAGGCCGAGTGTTCGAGGACGAGTCAGTACCCAGAGGTGGACTACAAGACGTGACAACTCACAGAGGAGGTTTGACAGACGAGAGCGTGGAGGAGGCTATCTGTACCTACCCTTCAGGTAGGATTCGTCGTGGGCAACCAGGAGCTGCGCTATCTGTACCTACCCTTCCGGTAGGATTCGAGGAGGAAAACCCAGGAGCTGCTTCCTTCTTCCAGCTGTTTGTCTTTTGTAGTCGTACTTTCTTTTGGGTTTCTATTCTGGCCCATTTACTTTCAGCATTTCGTTTGTACTTAGTGTTTTGCTTCTGCATGTACTCTATGTGCTTGTTTTCTTTTATAAAGGCAATGCCTTCCCAGATATTGGGATTTTACGCCTTTGGTGATAGTCTCCAGCCCCTGGCCTATGGAAGGCGGGCTTGGGGTAGTCACGGCACGGGCCCTGAGGACGGGTTGTGACAAATTGGTATCAGAGGAGGTTCGGTTCTACCGCAGAGAGCTTATAACTCTGATGTTTCATTATGTGAAGCAATAGTGTTAAGAGTACTGACTGTGGTTTTCAGTTCAGGGAGTCCAGTGTTGGTGTGGGCGGCCGAAATATCCATACACCAGGACCCTGACAACTTATTTCTGACTTTGTGCACGAAAACACTAATTGTGTGTGTGTTTTCCAGAAGTTTTATTTAAATGTCAGCTCAATCCAGGTCAGCTCACCAGGTATAATCTTTTGACCATGTCACATTGTTTTCTTTCAGGATGCCTCCCCGTGGACGACTAGCTAGAGCCCCGAGAGTGGTGCATACTGACAGCCTGCCGAGAGACGAGGCCTCAGTACATGGCCCTATCCCAGTTGAGGCACCAGCGGAGGCACCAGCGGTACTACTACCCGTTGGGCCACCGATGCCACTAGCCCCAGCAGTAGAGGATGCACGTCGCTTGAGCGCACTGCTTGAGTTCCAGCACCAGAGGCCACCCAGGTTCAGGGAGGGAAGGACCCACAGGCGGCTGAAGATTGGCTGGAGGCTGTGGTGAGAGTCTTCAGGCTAGTGGGGACACCGACAGATTTCATGGTGATCCTTGCTTCCATCCTTCTTCAGGCAGCATCAGGCAGATGGTGGAGCCTGATGCTTCAAATGCATGATGAGGAGACACTTCTATGGGTAGACTTCGAGAGCCTGTTCCGTGTAGGGTTCATACCAACCACCCTTAGAGCGGTGCGTATACATGAGCTACTTCTGCTGCGGCAGGGCATCTTGTCAGTGGCACAGTACTCAGCGAGATTCACAGACCTCTCGCGCTTCTCCATAGATATGGTACGGGACCCATTCTTCAGGGCCCGAACATTTGAGCAGGGGCTCAGGAGAGAAATTAGAGCTTATGTTGTTTCTCACAGCATTCCGACGTAGACAGGGGGTGTTGGAGAGAGCCCTCATAGTGGAGAGTTTCCTTGCTGAGCAGTCTCCAGCAGCAGGACCCACCATTAGCCGACATGCGACAGAGTCTTCTGTAGCGGGCAGTAGACAGATGACGCATGGGTCCAAGAGGACCAGACCTACAGGTGGTCGACCGCATGACTCAAGTTCGGTAGTGCGAGGCACCAAGGGAAGTGATAGATCCAGACCTACAATTATGTGTTACTCCTACGGCAGAATTGGTCACATAGAACATGATTGTCCGACCCGCCATGCAGATGACCAGCAGTTAAATGAAGATCCTCCAAGGCAGAGGCAGAGGTTCGATCAGGGCGTACCGCAAGGAGAAGGCAGCCATGGTAGAGGATCTGGTCGTGCAGCTGGAGGTGGACGACGCATCGGGATGTTGCCACCACCACCAGGAGGCCCACCCTGACCGCAGGGGACAGGAGGACATGGGAGAGCTCAGCTTCAGGCAGTTGAGGCCTATGGTCATGGAGCTCCGGAAGCAGATGGACAGGAGCGGGACTAGCTTCCGAACTGGAGGCTATTGATCAGGTTGCTTCTGGTTTTGTTGATGTTTGTCTGTAGTTGCTTTGTGTCTTGTACTATGAGCTTCAATAGTAAAAAAAAGACACTTATCTTGTTTTCTTTCCTGTCCTTTTGTTTGGTTGATACTGAGTGGTCCCGGTTAAGACTGTTGACTTGACCATCACTTTCAATATTTCTACTGAAGGAGACCTAGTGACCACACACTGAGGCCGACAGTGTGACTTGACCCTTGGAGGCGAGAGTGATAGTTGGGTCTCTTGGTAGTTACGTCGAGGCCTTACGACATCATCCATGGAATTAATGCATCATTCATGTCTGGATTGACTGTATTAGGCAACGAATGTGGTTCATCCAGGGGATGAGACCGGATTTCTCTTATCGGTAAAGAAGAAATCAAAGCAGATCTTGTGAGACTAGAGAAGGTCTAGGTCATCCAAGAGCGGATGAGGACGGCAAAGGGTCGAAAGAAGCCTTATGCTTACAGGACTTGGAGGCCTCTAGAGTTCGAGGATGACCATCACGTCCTTATACAAGTCTCACCTCGACGAGGTTTACGGAGATGTGGCCAGGGAGGCAAGTTATCTCCGAGGCTCAACGGACCTTTCTAGGTCCTCAGCTGGGTAGGTGAGGTGGTTTATCGCTTGAACCATCCACATCAGTTGCAGTAGGTGCACGATGTTTTCTACATATCTCATCTGAGGAGATACGTGCTCGACCCTCCGCATATCATCGACCATGAGGAGCTGGACGGTGGTGATGAAGTGAATTCTATGGGGGTTTCTGTGGGGATCGAGGATCGACAGGACCGGATCCTAGGAGGACAGTCGATTCCTCTTGTTCACTTTCTTTGGCAGCATGGGAACCTCCAGGTGAGCACATGGGAGCGGAAGGCTCAGATGCGTGCTCAGTACTGCTTTTGTTTCCCTAAGTTTGTGGTGAATCTTTATGGGGACGTAAAGCCCTGTGGTGAGAGTAATATAAAGACCCGGAAATTTCAAGGAAATTTTTTTTCCTTAATATTCTTTGGAATTTTACAAGAACGCAGTTTCTGACGGCGCCTGATTCCAAGGCCCGGTGTGCCCATAATTAATTTCCGAAGTTTGGCTCGGTTACGTTCAGTGAACGAGCGAGTGGGTTTTTCTATCTTTTGAACCGGTGCCCGGAATCGAATTCTGAGGGCACCGATGAACTCATTGCGCCGTTTTCGCTTAAGGAGACCTTTTCCGAGGTTGCGTTTTATGCGGGTTGAGAGTTAGTTTTGGGGAAGGTTGGGTGTAGTTAAATAAATTGTGGAACACAATTTATTTTAAACCTTGTTGGTTATATCCTCCCAAAGGGAGTAAGAGGTGGTACCCACACCCACTTAACCTCCCTTGAGAGGATTAAGTGTGGTGGGGCCCACACGAACCATAATTTTCAACTCCCCTTTAAACTCCCAATAACTCCTCTTCTTTTTAATTTTGAAAACTTGAGTTATTAATTGAGATGAGTTACTTAATTTCAAACTTTTGAAATTCAAAGTGGTTGAGTTGTGTAAATAAAATATGGATTAGACTTATTTTATCTTTGTTGATTTCTTTTACCACCTTGAGAGGTTTGGGGAAAGCTTCTTCATCATCATCTTCTTCTTCAACCTCGACGAAGAACGCGAAGAACACCATTCTTCAACGAAGAAATTCTCCGTCGAAGAACACGGTTCTTTCGTGACAACATATCTGCGACGCGACGTTTTTCTTCCACATCGTCTCTTCCGCAACGGTTTTCCGCGATGAAATCACCGTCAACGACTTCGAATCCTTGCTTCGCGACGTCGACGTTCTCCCGCGACGCCCGACCACCACGACGCTCGTCTTCCGCGGCTCGTTGACATGCTCCGATCTTGAAACCGAGGTAGGGGATTATTGTTAATTTATTTTATTTTCCGTTCATGATTCTAGTTTATCGATCATCGTGGATTTTTCGACAAGATGTTATCATTTAACGAGAGGGGGGCCAGACCGCACAAACACGGCCGAACCCCCCCTCCTATGTTCATGTTTGATTCTTGTGGACGGAGCTGAATGACGTGGTGTCATCGCATCACGTGATAATCACATGGAAAGTATTACGCGACGTCGTCACGCCACGTCGTGAAAAGAATGAACAAGGACGCGATGCCGTCGCGCCGCGCCGAAGAACCACAAAGACGGCGCGTTTCTTTTTTGTCGTGCGGATTGACGGGCGACAACGAAGCAGGCCGTTTGGGCGTTTGAATCCATTTGCAGTGAAGGTGGGGTCCCCGGGGGACCATAGGCGAAGACGGCAGAAGGAACGGACCACCGGAGCGCGTTCGCCTGTCCGCGGAAGGCGGCGGCGGCGCGCCGCTGGAAAGGAGGCGGCTGATGAACCACCGGCCTCAATCAGCGGCGAAGGGCGGGGGAACCGCGAAGCCCTCCCGCGTGTCCGCTCGGCCGCGCTGGCCGAGCCGCGGCCGGCCGGTCAGGCCGGACCGCGCCGAACCGGGCCGGGCCGGGCAGGGCCCAGCCGGGCCGACCTAGGGGGGGTCGGGCCGGGCCTATACCCCCGTTTTCGGACCACTTTCAGTCAACATCCCATAACATGAGATACGGGCCTGAAAACTACTCTCTGTCTATGGGAACACGATCCTTGGATCGAGACGGTTGTTTCGGTATATCGCACTCAAGGTTTCGGAGAACTTTGGGTTTGGCCGAGTTAGTTCGTACACGAAACCAACCGGGCCCTCGGAGCGGAAACACTCGTAACTTGAGTTCCGGACATCCGAATGATGTGCCGTAGACTTTGTTGATTTCCTCTAAGTGAGAAGGATCTTTTGGCTTACTCCACTCGAGGTTTGGATGTCTTCGGAGTGCGGTCGGTTTGGTTCGCTCACGAAACCAACCGGGCCCCTGGAACAAAAAAAAGCCAATAACTCACAGACCGGGTGTCCGATTGACGCGCCGTCTATCTCGTTAAGTTCCTATTGACGATACGGAACTTTTGGAATCCTTCGCCCGAGTTTTCGATGTAGTTGAGATACGGCCGGGTTGGATTGTACCTGAAATCCAACCGGGCCCTTGGAACAGAAAAGCTGATATCTTTCTGACCGGACGTCCGTTTGATGAACCGTCAGCGGTGTTGTTGATCACGTTGAGAAACGGTCCCTATGAGTATACCCTATGAGTGTTTAGGGTATAATTGAGTTACGGCTGGACTGGTTCGCACACGAAACCAACCGGGCCCCGGGGACGAAAAAGGCTAATAACTCGCAGACCGGGCGTCCGATTGACGCGCCGACTGTTGCGTTGAGACCCCTATGACGAGGCGGTCCTTTGAGATACTTCTTCGTGGGACTTTGAGATACTTGGAGCATCGACTTGTAGCTCCTGGAGCGGACCCTCCCAGAGACGAGCATACGGAGTACGGAGACCGTGTAGCCAGCAGAGACCTGAAGACTGCTTGTCCGATTCGATTCGGAGTGACTTACGTAGCCCAGTGGGGAGCACTACTTTGTGATGTGTCAGACCCACAGTGAAGGAGCAGTACTATGTGAGGTGGCAGACCCGTGGTACTCGACAGGAGAAGTACCTCTGTAGGATATGAGGGGGAGCACTACTATGTTTGGGTGGCAGACCCCGGTGGGAAGCACTACTGTGTGAGGTGGCAGGCCCGCGGTACTCGACAGGAGGAGTACTTCAGCAGTCTTAGGTTATTGAGCAGTACCTCGGAGTCATGATAGGACCACTGTACACTCCAGAGACGGAGCTCTTCAGCAGTTACGGTTTCAATAATGAAAATCCTGGTTTGAGCTGAGACTTTTGACCTTTGTGTTTACCTCATGATTGAGATGGGTCACTTAATAACTTAGGTATATGTATGGGCATATACCTGGGTAGTGGTTATCCGTTGATTTCACAATCCTTGTGTTTCCTCATGATTGAGATGGGTTACTTGATAACTTAGGTATATGTATGGGCATATATCTAAGTAGAGGTTATCTATTGAGATCTTCTTGTGGTTATCCTTGTTGGTTTAGTGAGACCTTGAGGGTCTCGAGGTCCCTACTGAGTATCTTTATACTCACCCCTACACGGGCTATGCCCGAATCTCGTTGTGTTGGTTGCAGACGACGGGCAGTGATGACGGAGGCCGAGTGTTCGAGGACGAGTCAGTACCCAGAGGAGGACTACAAGACGTGACGAATCACAGAGGAGGTTGACAGACGAGAGCGTGGAGGAGGCTATCTGTACCTACCCTTCAGGTAGGATCCGTGGTGGGCGACCAGGAGCTGCACTATCTGTACCTACCCTTCCGGTAGGATTCGAGGAGGACGACCCAGCAGCTGCTTCCTTCTTTCAGCTGTTTGTCTTTTGTAGTCGTACTTTCTTTTGGGTTTTTATTCTTGCCCATTTACTTTTCAGCATTTCTTTTGTACTTAGTGTTTTGCTTCCGCTTGTACTCTGTGGTGCTTGTTTTCTTTTATAAAGGCAATGCCTTCCCAGATATTGGGATTTTACGCCTTTGGTGCTAGTCTCCAGCCCCTGGCCTATGGAAGGCGGGCTTGGGGTAGTCACGACATGGGCCCCGAGGACGGGTCGTGACAAATAATGTGACAACTAGGTCCCAGTGACAGCACAACCACCCCGCCATAACATGGCCGTCAGGTCCTGGCCCACCAAGTACCACCAGTTTCCCCGCAGACACGTGGGGTTCACCCCAGGGTCCACCCACATGCCTGAACGGGTCATCTGACTAATGATAGTCCCCACAGGCCAACACATGTATTTTCCAGTGTGCTTTGTCCTCACTCACACACACCCTGGGAAACTTCCCAGAGGGTCACCCATCCTGATCACTACTCCAGGCCAAGCACGCTTAACTGTGGAGTTCTAATCAGACAGGCTCCCGAAAAGGAAGGTGCACCTTGTTTACATGAGTCATATCATTTAGTCATTTAACCTTTATCATTTTGGGGTGTTACAATCACCCCCACTTTAGAGCACAACGCCCTCGTTATGGGCCCTACATCCCAACCCAGGCAGTGCACTGCACTTAAGGCTGGGTACCACCTCTGATACCAAATGTGACAACCGGGTCCCAGTGACAACACAGCCACCCCGCCATAACATGGCCATCAGGTCCTGGCCCACCAAGTACCACCAGTTTCCCCGCAGACACGTGGGGCCCACCCCAGGGTCCACCCATGTAACAGCCCGAGATATTATGAAAAATATTCTTTTCAATTTTATTAATGCCTTGTGTTGTACGCTACACCAAAAGGAGCTTGCACAACACACATCCTTGACTTGCCTTGCACGCAATCGCGACCTTCGTCGATAGCGTGTGTAGTACGCAATACCGAGTTTCACTAAACAACGATATGCTATTAAAATATTATTAAAACTAGCCGTTATGAATAGTAATAACCACCTTTTAAAATTTTAGAAATTTTAGCTCTCAAAATGGACTTCATTTTTGGATTCGGAATATTGAAATTAGCTTAGGGTGAAATTTTGGTAATTTTCAGATAACTTTCATATTTTGATGAATAGTGAAAATTACTAAATTTTAGTTAAAAACAACTTTTTCAATCGAAATAATTAATAGTGATAAATTGTTAATTTGAGTGGTTTTAAAGTATATTTATAATATATTTTTACAATTTAATACAATGTTGGTCATTGGATGTAATTCTACATTTAAACCAGTTATAAACAAGTTTCAATCTTTTGATAGTTATTATCTCTTAAAAACACGCTATTTGTTTTGACGACGGGAATTAATTTTTAAATTAGTTAATGCAACTGAAATGTTTTGAATTTCGTAAAATAGACATCATTTTTGAGTTCATAATATCAAATATAGCTTAGGCCTAATTTTTGGTATTTTTCTGAAAACTTTCAATTTTTGATGAATAGTGAAACCATAAGTGGTAGTTAAAAAAACTGAATTATTCGTAAAACTTAATTTTACCACTTCTGTGAGTAGAATTTCAAAATCCGAGAGGCACGGTTGATGTCAGTAAGTAAAATGTGGTTCAATGAGATGAAAATAATTTTTTGATGAATAGTAACTTTTTAATTTTTTTTACCACGGATAAAAATAAATAGGGTAATTAAGGGTAGAAATGATATTATTATTACCCTAACACATGTCCTAATTTTATTGGACAAGTGTAATTCGACCAAAAACAAACTTAGGAATAATATATGACCATTTAGGCCCACTTGGATTAGATTAGGACATTTATTATTAATTTATTTAAAGAAGGGTTAAAAGAGTTAAAATCAATGATTATTTACTAAAACATTTTTAATATAGGGTTGTACATAAGATAAATTCGATTGTAAATATTAATTCGAAATCCAAAAATATTTCCTACATAATGGTATTTTATTTGTAATTTTTAGACATCATATAATTTAATTTATTTATGACACAAAGATGATGCAGTAATTATCTTATTAATGAAATATTGACATAATTGATGTTATAAATACCAAAATAAATGTAATTGAAGACTTTTTATGAATTACACTAATTTTCTAGGTTAATATGGCATGTTAGTATTGAGTTAATTAACTTTTTTCGAACTTATCATTCTGTTATGATTTTCACAAAAATCAATTACTAAATAGTATCAAAATTGACATAAAATAGTTTTTAAAACAAATATTATATTATTAATTGTTATTTTATTCTTAAAAATCTATGGTTCGGCCAAATGACTTAGATAAGGTTATATATATTAATAATAAACAATTTTGGGTTCGTTTGGCTTCTTATAGTATGTTTATTAACCTTATAGTGTAAGAACACAAGAAGACACGGTAAAAGTAAAATTATTTAACTTAATGTTAAATCTAAATGATAAGGCTAAAATAGAAACCTAAACTTGTATAAATTCTATTCGATGAGAGGATTTCGACCCATCCTCACATTAGCTTCGAAATAAATCAATTTGGAGATATTTAAAACCGAATTTGGCTTTATAATAAAATAATATTTTTAGTTATTCCAAAGGTGCCTCTCTCCTCCCTTATAAAAGGGCACCTCCTCCCTTTCCTCCTCACACCAATTTGAGCATTCAAGCTCGGCCAAACCCTGCCAAAATCTCTTCTCCACTTCCCTAGTATCATCCTAGAGGTTCTGGTCTTCTAAAAAGACCAATTTTAGTGCCCTAAAAGGAGGTCTCAAAGAAGCACTTCAAAGAAGAGGTAATATCCATTACTGATCCTTTCCAATTTATTTCTTCTTCAACTTCTTATTCTTTAGTTGTTTCATTATGAAGTAATAACATCATTATCATTAATATACTTATATGTTATTATAAGTATGAAAAAACCCTATTTAACCATCTATCCAACCTACGGAAAATGAAATCACCGCGCGTGCGTACGTACGGAATACCGTCTCCACGCCGTGGTGTAATCTATTTTCCGCCGCCACGTTAATAGGATGGGTATAATGGTGTAATGAGTAAATATATATGATTATTATAAAGTTATATTGATAATGAAATAGTATACATACACTTCAACACAATTCCACGACCATGGGAACGATATCATCACTCGTGCGTACGTACGGACTACCGTCTCCACGACGCGATGAGATTCATTCTCAATGATTGACCATTCATGAATGATTATAAAGTATATATAATAAGTACTAATGAAATATATGACATAATAATGATACTGGATTTATGTATATTTATATTTATGTCATCTACTTAATTCCATTCAATTCAATAAGGAAAGGAAAGCAGCGTTCATGCGTATGTACGGACTACCGTCTCCATGAACGGTGTGTATAATTTCATTTGTCTATCTATTATATATATATATATATATATACTGAATATATATGATATATAAATCATAATTTATATTCTAGAAGTAAGTAAATCATGATATAGGTAATAATAATGTCAAGAACAACAAGTCCAAACACCTACGATAAATGAAACGATTTTACCCAAAACGCTTTTTAACATGGAATTTACAAAAGAATGGGTAATATAAAGTCATAAGTGAACCATATATGATATCATAAAAATGAATATGATTCTGTAATAAGTCAATAACGTTATTTAAATCATTATACAGGAAGTTCGGACACTTAAAACGAAAGTCGGACCTAAGGTAAGGGGAAATATCACAATCTCATTTTTATCCGAGATTGTTTATACTTTGGTATTTACTGGGGTGTATTTTATCATCCACATCCATGTTTCCTCAATATGTAATATTATTTCCATCCACCTACAATTGTTTAAATCCAATTTTACCCTTCGGTGAGTTTTTAGTAAAGGATATGAAAGGAATCTTTTGTCGTTTTTTGTACGACGTACTTTTTGACTTTTCTGACAAAAGTACGAAGAATGTTTTTTTACTTATACGGCATGAATGGATTTTTAAAAAATTATTTCCAAGAAGCTTCCTTTACAAGTTTTCAAGTTTATTTTTAATCAACTTCTTTCAGTTTAAAATTTTATGACCTGTTAAGAAAGGAAAATGTTTTTGAAGTAGAAAGGGTATTTTCCACAAGAATGAAGTTCAAGTGTTTTATCAAAATTATTTTCCGTCTAAGATAATATAGGGTTCTGTATCTATCCCTATTATTACATTGATTTGATTATGTTGTGATGGAATTATTTTTATGAATTCCTTTATCTTATATGAATTGTTTATGATGTCATGTTGTTTAAGAATCCCATTTTTATTACATGGGTTATGCAATGATGTATGATTTATGATTTTGTGGCACCCATAAGAATGGTATCATTATGAGATGGGTGGGACCTATATCTCCCTCAAATGCATTGGGTAAATATTTTATATCTCATGAGATAGACATGGATGGAATGGTAGGTTATACCAGTTCAGTGAAATAGGACTGAAATGAGGGTGACTCGTTTCAGAAAGGGACTTTGTCCACTAAGATAGTCTTGGCAATGAGTCTTGACTAACAAGAGATGATTCTCTATGATTATGTGTGTATGCCACAAAGTTTCATGTGTTAAGTTATGATTATTTTGATTACATTTCACTGCCATGATTTATCCCATGTTATGAAATTATGCTCTCTTTTGCAGGTTAAGATTTCCAAAAGTTATGTTCTTATGAATATGATGTGATTGATTTTTCTTTTGTTTACCCTTACTGAGGATTTGAGATCACCCCTTTATGTTTTCTTTTCCCAAGGATATAAAGAAAGGTTTTAGGTAAAAAAATTGGAAGATATTTATGGGAGATATTGAATATCTTTCACCATGATTAGAATATTATGATCCGAGTTTCCAAATACACTAAATTATTACGATCCTTGTGTGTGTGCTAAGTATTCCGAAAATGTAATGTAATGTCCATGTACGTCAGGCTTCGGGTCTCTACAGTTGGTATCAGAGGAAAGGTTTAGTCAACCTTTGGAAACTAGGATGCGAAAACATTAGTGAGATCCCTAGAGATATTTCTAAGGTATGTCTAGGGATATCCCTAAGGATAAGTATACGTATAGGATATACGGTAACGATCTTAGAATTTAACCTAAGATGTTAGATATTAAGGGTACTCCCCCTTTACTATGTTGTTTTCCCTAGCATTATTTTTCCTCTCACACTATTCTTTTTGGGTTTTAGAAAATGGCTGGAAACAAGGTGATTCACAATAATGGAGGATATAATGGACAATGGAATGATATTCTTTATGAGCAACCAAATGAAATGGGATTTGGAAGTTCAAACATCATTATTATGCCGAATCATCAATCTCATAATATGATCAATAAAGTAAAATTTGGTAAGTTTCATGAGTCGGCTAATAAGAGAAAGATGGAGTTTCATGATGATCATAGAGGAAAGAAAGTTCAATTTCCCCTATGAAAATCATGTGGGAAGAGGCATCAAGGAGAATGTTTTAAGGGAACTGGAAGATGCTTTGGGTGTGGAAAAGAAGGACACAAAGAAATTAAGTGAAAAGGAAAAGGTTCAGTTAACACCATGGATGAGGATAATGGTAGTGCTACGACATCAAAAATGGTTATGTGTTTTAAATGTGGAATGAATGGGCATTATGCAAACCAATGCCCTAAGGGAAAGACTAATGAAGAGAATCAGTATGGTCGTATGGGTAGTATTTATGTGGATGATGATGAAGAGACTACAAATGATATGTGAGATGAAAGAATTGTTGAAGCTCGGTTAATGGTTTAAGAATGTAGTGAAATGATTACATGTTTATCATGTGTAATGTTGTATAAGAAATATCATGGTACTATGGAATAAAGAGACATCTAAGGATTGTTACATTGTTGTCTTTCCTTGAGTTTTAAAATTGTATGATTAATGTTACCAGTATCCATGAAAGGTTATTCAGATATTTTTGGAATGTAGATGATATGCGCATAATGAAGGGATAAGGAGAAAATTAAATGTTTAACAGTATTCATGAGCTCATGATTTATATAAGGACTAAGTGATATCATGGTTTGAGTATATATAATTTTGAGGATTTTGGTATGTGGAAAGTGTTAACTTTTAACTGCATTCATGTTTTCATTAAGGTTCAATGGGTATTCAAGAGAATACATGATTAAGGCCTTTGAATGTTTGGAATGTGACCAACAAGACATATCTTATGATATATGGGGATCAAAGATGGTATTAAATCTCTGGTAATCGTTTTCGCTATATTATGACAATGGACTGCAGTATTATGGATAAGCCTAAAGACTAGAATGGATTATGTTGGACATAAAATAGTATTGGTTAAGGATAGAAGTTCTTTTTTCGATATTATTGATGGGATGTTATAGTAATGTAGTTTTAGAAAAAGGACAACCTGCAGGATGGGCGACAACCCATCACGTCGGATAAGGTTGTGGGAATTGAACCCACAACCGAAGTGCGACTGGCCTTTATCGCCTACCACTGGACTACATGAAGTCCCTGTTTATTAGAAACTAGTTTTATTATATTAAGGAGTATGATATATGAAGTATAAGTCCATTTTATGAACTATATAAGATTAATCTCACTATAGATGGACTTATGTATTTTTTTGATAACTTTTCTAACCTTTTGTTTGAGACAGATGGAATGACCCGTCATTCTATCACATGATCTTCTAACACATCACGAATAACAAATTCAACTTCATTTATTTAAGAGATGAAGTGGAAATTGTTCAAGGCACGAACAACAGTGAGATTGTACCAAAATAAAGAAAGTATTTATTCTAATTCAAAATTTTCAACTTTAGGGAAATGACCTTGAAAACCAAAAATGTTGTCCTAGTGATCTTATACCTGATGAATCAGATGGTACCTTATATCATCACAAATCTATGGATTTGTGATTATTGGCTTTTCCATAGCCATGTTCTCTACCACTCTCCATCAGAACATGATGGTTAGATTTCTCTTCCATATCCAAATTTTCACCTATGTGGAAACCCAATGATTAGTTTATTTAGGTAATCGTTACATTTCATACTTTAGTTTTTAAAGCCACGTTTTGGTATTCCTTTTTACGATGTGGGTTTCTATAAAAGAAACTTCCGAATAGTAAACCATTTATAACCCCGACGAATTTCGAGGGCGAAATTCATTTTAAGGGGGGTAGAATGTAACAGCCCGAGATTTTATGAAAAATATTCTTTTTAATTTTATTAATGCCTTTTGTTGTACGCTACACCAAAAGGAGCTTGCACAACACACATCCTTGACTTTCCTTGCATGCAATCGCGACCTTCCTCGATAGCGTGTGTAGTACGCAATACCGAGTTTCACTAAACAACGATATGCTATTAAAATATTATTAAAACTAGCCGTTATGAATAGTAATAACCACCTTTTAATTTTTTTGAAATTTTAGCTCTCAAAATGGACTTCATTTTTGGATTCGGAATATTGAAATTAGCTTAGGGTGAAATTTTGGTAATTTTCGGATAACTTTCATATTTTGATGAATAGTGAAAATTACTAAATTTTAGTTAAAAACAACTTTTTCAATCGAAATAATTAATAGTGATAAATTGTTAATTTGAGTGGTTTTAAAGTATATTTAGAATCTATTTTCACAATTTAATACAATGTTGGTCATTGGATGTAATTCTACATTTAAACCAGTTATAAACAAGTTTCAATCTTTTGATAGTTATTATTTCTTAAAAACACGCTATTTGTTTTGACGACGGGAATTAATTTTTAAATTAGTTAATGCAACTGAAATGTTTTGAATTTGGTAAAATAGACATCATTTTTGAGTTCATAAGATCAAATATAGCTTAGGCCTAATTTTTGGTATTTTTCTGAAAACATTCAATTTTTGATGAATAGTGAAACCACTAAGTGGTAGTTAAAAAAACTGAATTGTTCATAAAACTTAATTTTACCGCTTCTGTGAGTGGAATTTCAAAAATCCGAGAGACACGGTTGATGTCAGTAAGTAAAATGTGGTTCAATGAGATGAAAATAATTTTTTGGTGAATAGTAACTTTTTACTTTTTTTTACCACGGTTAAAAATAAATAGGGTAATTAAGTGTAGAAATGATATTATTATTACCCTAACACATGTCCTAATTCTATTGGACAAGTGTAATTCGACCAAAAACAAACTTAGGAATAAAATATGACCATTTAGGCCCACTTGGATTAGATTAGGACATTTATTATTAATTTATTTAAAGAAGGGTTAAAAGAGTTAAAATCACAGTTTATTTACTAAAATTTTTTTAATATAGGGTTATACATAAGATAAATTCGATTGTAAATATTAATTATAAAGGTCAAAATATTTCCTACATAATGGTATTTTATTTGTAATTTTTAGAAATCATATAATTTAATTTATTTATGACACAAAGATGATGCAATAATTATCTTATTAATGAAATATTGACATAATTGATGTTATAAATACCAAAATATTTGTAATTTAATACTTTTTATGAATTCCACTAATTTTATAGGTTAATAATAAATGTTAGTATTTATTTAATTAACTTTTTTCGAACTCATCATTCTGTTATGATTTTCACAAAAATCAATTACTAAATAGTTTCAAAATTTACATAAAATAGTTTTTAAAACAAATATTATATTATTAATTGTTATTTTATTCCTAAAAATCTAAGGATCGGTCAAATGACTTAGATAAGGTTATATATATTAATAATAAACAATTTGGGGTTCGTTTGGCTTCTTATTGTAAGTTTATTAACCTTATAGTGTAAGAACACAAGAAGACACAGTAAAAGTAAAATTATTTAACTTAATGTAAAATCTAAATGATAAGGTTAAAATAGAAACCTAAACTTGTCTAAATTCTATTGGATGAGAGGATTTCGACCCATCCCCACCTTAGCTTCGAAATAAATCAATTTGAAGCTATTTAAAACCGAATTTGGCTTTATAATAAAATAATATTTTTAGTTATTCCAAAGTTGCCCCTCTCCTCCCTTATAAAAGGGAACCTCCTCCCTCTCCTCCTCACAACAATTTTAGCATTCAAGCTCGGAAAAACCCTGCCAAAATCTCTTCTCCACTTCCCTAGTATCATCCTAGAGGTCCTGGTCTTCTTAAAAGACCAATTTTAGTGCCCTAAAAGGAGGTCTCAAAGAAGCACTTCAAAGAAGAGGTAATATCCATTACTGATCCTTTCCAATTTCTTTATTCTTCAACTTCTTCTTCTTTAGTTATTTCTTTATGAAGTAATAACATCAGTATCATTCATATACTCATATGTTATTATAAGTATGAAACAACCCTATTTAACCATCTATCCATCCTACGGAAAATGAAATCACCGTGCGTGCGTACGTACGGAATACCGTCTCCACGCCGTGGTGTAATCTATTTTCCGCCGCCACCTTAATAGGATGGGTATAATGGTGTAATGAGTAAATATATATGATTATTATAAAGTGATATTGATACTGAAATTTTATACATACACTTCAACACAATTCCACGACCATGGGAACGATATCATCGCTCGTGCGTACGTACGGACTACCGTCTCCACGACGCGATGAGATTCATTCTCAATGATTAACCATTCATGAATGATTATAAAATATATATAATAAGTACTAGTTAAATATATGACACAATAATGATATTGGATTTATGTATATTTATATTTATTTCATCTACTTAATTCCATTCAATTCAATAAGGAAAGGAAAGCAGCGTTCATGCGTACGTACGGACTACCGTCTCCATGAACGGTGTGTTTCATTTCATTTATCTATCTATTATATATATATATATACTGAATATATATGATATATAAATCATAATTTATATTCTGGAAGTAAGTAAATCTTGATATAAGTAATAATAATGTCAAGAACAACAAGTCCAAACACCTACGATAAATGAAACGATTTTACCCAAAACGCTTCATTAACATGGAATTTAAAAAAGAACGGGTAATATAAAGTCATAAGTTAACCATATATGATATTATAACAATGAATATGATTCTGTAATAAGACAATAACATTATTTAAATCATTATACTGGAGGTTCAGACACTTACAAAGAAAGTCGGACCTAAGGTAAGGGGAAATATCACAATCTCATTTTTATTCGAGATTGTTTATACTTTGGTATTTACTGGGGTGTATTTTATCATCCACATCCATGTTTCCTCAATATGTAATATTATTTCCATCCACCTACAATTGTTTAAATCCAATTTTACCCTTCGGTGAGTTTTTAGTAAAGGATATGAAAGGAATCTTTTATCGTTTTTCGTACGACGTACTTTTTGAATTTTCCGACAAAAGTACGAAGAATGTTTGTTTTACTTATACGGCATGAATGGATTTTTAAAAAATTATTTCCAAGAAGCTTCCTCTACAAGTTTTCAAGTTTATTTTTAATCAACTTATTTCAGTTTAAAATTGTATGACATGTTAAGAAAGGAAAATGTTTTTGAAGTAGAAAGGGTATTTTCCTCTAGAATGAAGTTCAAGTGTTTTATCAAAATTATTTTCCGTCTAAGATAATATAGGGTTCTGTTTATATCCCTATTTTTACATTGATTTGATTTTTTTGTGATGGAATTATTTTTATGAATTCCTTTATCTTATATGAATTGTTTTATGATGTCATGTTGTTTAAGAATCCCATTCTTATTACATGGGTTATGCAATGATGTATGATTTATGATTTTGTGGCACACATAAGAATGGTATCGTTATGAGATGGGTGGGACCTATATCTCCCTCCAATGCATTGGGTAAAGATTTTATATCTCATGAGATAGACATGGCTGGAATGGTAGGTTATACCAGTTCAGTGAAATAGGACTGAAACAAGGGTGACTCGTTTCAGAAAGGGACTTTGTCCACTAAGATAGTCTTGGAAATGAGTCTTGACTAACAAGAAATGATTCTCTATGATTATGTGTGTATGTCACAAAGTTTCATGTTTTAAGTTATGATTATTGTGATTACATTTCACTGCCATGATTTATCCCATGTTATGAAATTATGCTCTCTTTTGCAGGTTAAGATTTCCAAAAGTTATGTTCTTATGAATATGATGTGATTGATTTTTCTTTTGTTTACCCTTACTGAGAATTTGAGCTCACCCCTTTATGTTTTCTTTTCCCTAGGATATAAAGAAAGGTTTTAGGTAAAAAAAGAGGAAGATCTTTATGGGAGATATTGATGTTCTTTCACCATGATTAGAAGATTATGTTCCGAGTTTCCAAAGACACTAAACTATTACGATCCTTGTGTGTGTGTTAAGTATTCCGCAAATGTAATGTAATGTCCATGTACATCAGGCTTCGGGTCTCTACAACCCACATTCCTGAATGGGTCATCTGACTAATGATAGTCCTCACAGGCCAACACATGTCTTTTCCAGTGTGCTTTGTCCTCACTCACACACACCCTGGGAAACTTCCCAGAGGGTCACCCATCCTGATCACTACTCCAGGCCAAGCACGCTTAACTGTGGAGTTCTAATCAGACAGGCTCCCGAAAAGGAAGGTGCACTTTGTTGACATGAGTCATATCATTTAGTCATTTAACCCTTTATCATTTTGGGGTGTTACAGTATCCATGAATACATGATCCCATGTCCTACTAGTTATTATTTCTTATTTTTTTATGTGTCGTTTCTTTTTATTTCATCATTTTATGCTTTATAACCTCTGTGCTATGATTTATTCCATTGTTTATTCCCATATTGGGATTTTTCACTCATCTATTTGTTCTTGTATTCCCTATTCCATCCTATGAAAATTCAAGAGCTCAAAGGATATTAGGATCTCATTATGGATTTTAAATAAAAGATGTATTTATTCCTATTTCATGCTTCAAATTATGTAGCTAGTATTCCAATGACAATAGTCTATACAATCCATGGTTTTCATTTGTTGTTTAATTATGAGTAAAATCATGTAATAATATATGTAAAAGGATAGGGTCACTATATTTGGGGTCTTATTCAAATGTTTCTAAATCCAACATTGGGTGTTCAAATTATTGGGGAAAAACATAGAGGGCTAAATAATAACTATTGAAGTCCACTTAATTTCCAGTGGCATGATGGTAAAATTGATTTCTATAAGAACTCCCAAAAATATCCAGTGGTACTTCTCTAGGTGCATGATCTCTTCCTGAAACCATAAGCTAACCAGTGGCATCCTGATGGGCCAAATAAATCGAGGGAATACTAGTCATTTTTGACTCTAAGACTCTTTCTAAACACATTTAATCATCCCATTCAACCATTATTTTCCTTTTATGAATCAATTTAATCTATAGGGATAGACTAGGATAACTCCATCAGCTTTTCTTTGTGAAATGATCATCAATAGATCGATTGTTCTTCCTTTGGTAAGTTTAATTGAATCTCTCTCATTTCCTCCATTAAGCTTGGAATTGGCAGTGGTTCTAGTCTGAATTATTATAATTTATTGATCATGTTATGATCCCTCTCAAACCATTATAGATTCATAATGTGTTTTTCTTTTGGAGGATTAATTTCATGTTTTATATGGTTCATTTCATGTAACCTTTTATGTATGTGATGATCTATCTTATGTTATGAATTTATACATATGGATATTCATTTTTATGTTGTGAAAATCAAAGTTTAGTTCATAATATTTGAAAATATGTTTTCCAATTTATTTATTGTGTGTGTATTCTATTTTGGTAGGTGTGTGACTCATGGGTGAGGTAGGTGGTTCTATATTTATCATATGTTTGATAAACCGTAAATGATCATTGTTTTCTAAATAGTATTCTAAATTATAATTGGCCTGATCCTTAATTTTTTTGATATGTGTTCATATATTTTTTTTGATAAAATATGTGTTTCCCATTATTTGGATAAAAGAAAGAGGTTTTCAATTCATCAAGATATATTATATGAAATTGTTTTTAAAATATTTATTTTTGATGAAAAAGGTATTTTTAAATATTTTCTTGTGAAATGTTATAAGACCTTTTCAAATTATTTAAAATATGGAAAACATGGGATCTTAGGTACCTAGTTGGTGGTGGCGGTAGGGGATAGTATTGGGCCTCATATTTTGACATCATTATGGGTTCAAATTGCAGGATGTTCCTCCAATCATAGATCATAGATTCATTGGCTATATGAAATTTATCTTGACACTATAAAAAGATTGACTTTTTTAATGTTCCTATATCTCTATATAAAATAACCATTAGCTCTAGGGACATGATGATTTCACTAGTTTTTATTTATTGTGTATGAGTGACTTAGCTAGCTCAAACCTATATTATCCTAGGGGTGATCTGTAGTGTTCATGACATTTCTTTATTTTGGATTTAACATGGAATATAATTAATGATTTGATAAGTATAAAATGGTTAATTTTAAATGTTCTATGAAATTGTTTTATCTATATTTTTCATAAGAACTATTAAAAAGAGAAATATTTTACCATGATTTTGATATAAATTTGAAAATGGATTTACCATGCTTTGTGTTTTTATAATGAAAATATTGGGATTATTTGATAGAGGATTGTTACTGAACACTTTGTTGGGATCCTACTGATCGAATTTAGTTCACACCCTGGATACCCTTTATGGGCGTGTAGAACTTTCTTTTTTTGATGTTAGAAAGGGAAACATACCACAGGTAGGTAAAAAGGTTTGTTCAGTTTGTTATGGGTAGCTTGTGGTGAGATAGTGATATGTTACCCATCTATCACATTTATTAGTTTGGGATTATCCATTTTGGTTTTTTTGGACATATAACTTCATTTTGACTTTCTTTTGTGGTTGTATCACTACCTATTTCATTATTTTTCTCCATGTAATATTGATTCTCTAGTTATATATCTCTATATGTATGACATTAATCTTGTTTTATAGTTGTAAAATCATTTCCTCTTGTTATTTTTGGATTCTTCAGCACTTTTATCCATCCCATGGAGATTTAGAAGGCCCTTTATGTTTTTTTCATGAACCAATTCAAATCCTAGTTGGATGGGTTGTCCAGATCTTATTTTTAAAATTTGGAATTAGATCCTAGTTGTGATCATTCTTAGGAAGTTATTAGAAATGATATTGGTAGTTATTATATATGAGTTATTCTTTAGTATGTTGTGTAATATTTCTTGGGTAACACCCATTATAATGATCATTAAGTCACTACTGGATGATAGGATGTGTGTCTCCTTTGAATGGTTATGATCTAGTTATCAGTATCAGCTTATGTTCATTTAATATAAATTAATATGCTCTCATTATCTGATCATTACCTACAATTCTAGGTAGGTATAATCATTCATATGAGATATATTCCAAGGATTTCATATGAGGGTGCAATAAGAAATTTTTTTCAAGGGATTCCACCTCTTGACTAGAATCATGAGGAGGCTATTGTGTGGGGAATTCATGCCATTGACTAGAATGTATAACCTATTTTGAACCAAATTATTATGTAACAAACAGATTCTAGAGGAGGCAAGGGTCAATCATGATAGCTCATATTACTTAATCCCTCATCTTTTAAGGTTACTAATCACCCTCTGTACATAGAGGGGTGGATAGAAAAAATTAACGAAGCCTTGGATTTCATGGACACACTAGAATCTATCAAGGAGAAATGCCTAAATTTTAAACTCTAGTTTACTAGAAAGAGTTGGTGGGATGCTCTGGTTTAGGGAAATAAAACATTAGGCTTTGATTAGAAGAACATAAAGACCATTTTATTAGTAGTTTTTTCAAGAATCATTGATAATAGAAATATATATGAAGTTCCTATTTTTTAGTATGGAAAACATTAAATGATAGATGATTACCAACCATTTAACTATATTGGTTAATTTTAGTTATAAAGAGGTGATTAATGGTAAGATTAAGGCTTTGAAATAAATTTATGTCTTATGACCTAAGATTCAATCACTAGTATATATTCTAAAGAACACTACTTATGCCAGAGTGGTTGATATGGATATAAGGGAAGAGACTGATATTGTGGGAAAGGTTGGCTGGTTTGGGTCTTCCCTACCACCCAATGGAAGGAAGTTCTCAGTAATGGGATTCCTCCACTAGATCAAAAATATCTAATAGTATATCCTTGAATTGTTACAAATGTGATATGGTATGAAACACTAGTTGATTTTCTCCCACCCCTCCAAAGAACATCAATGCATGTGATCCCTGAGGTAATCTACATAGATTCAACTAGGATTTTTCTATGCCTCATTATAGTTAGATATATTCATCTCCCAAATATATAGTGCTGTAGTAAAAATAATTAAAGTCAATATACCTCAACCAAAAGCCTCAATAGTGATGGAATTTCGCACTATGGGGAAGATTCCAATGGAAGCTGATGTGGAACCAACTACAATAAGATGTATTATTTTTTGCATCTTCTATAGAAACTAATATTTTTAATAATAATTTCCTATAATATTTAATATCTATCAATTTTTTTGATGAGTTATTTATTCTAATAGATATCATGTCATTTGTTATGGAACTAGAAACACCTTTTTGAAAGAGTAAAGAATAATGGATTCATTATCCATTATGTCCTCCTATGATAATTATTGTGAAGTTAGTCCACAAAATTTCTGGTTCATGATCTAATTTTTTTGAAATTTATCATCAATATGTATTGTATTATTTCTCATGAAAATGAGATTTATTTTTTTTCATTAGCGAGTGTCGTTCTTTACTACCAATGGGAGCTACCAAGTGTTCCATGTAGAATAAGATATGAGGTACAATCATGAAGGACATTATCTCCTAAATCCCATGAGACAATTTTCTGACAATATATAAATTCTAATGATTTAAATTCTAATGTTTATCAAATGTTGGTTGTTTTGTATTTCACTATGTATGTCATAGATGACTTCTCCAGTTTTACTCTAGAGAGGTAGGTAGAGATCTTCATCGATTTGGTGTTCAGTACTCTGCAAATTTCTATACCCTATTATCATATTGAACCAATTGATTTGAAAGAGATAAAGATCCAATTAAATGTCTTCTTATATAATGGGTTTGTTCACTATCGGGTATCACCACAGGTGGATCCAGTTCCCTTTTTGAAGAAGGATAATGGTTCTCTTTGTCTCTTAATAGCCTTTTAGAAGATGAAGTGGGTAGTTTTTAAGAATAGATAACTTTTTCTATATGTGGATGAAGTGTTTGATTAGTTTATGGGTATATAGTTGTTCTACAAAATCAATCTTTAGTTTTGTGAGACTCAGCTTATGGTTAAGGAATTAGACATCTCAATGACCACATTCAAGAAAATTTATGGCCACAATTATTATCCTTTAATGAATTCTAGACAAAATAATTCTCCTATATGGTTTATGGATTTGATGAACCAGATATTCTAGTAGTATCTAAATAAATTCATTATTGTATTTGTGGATAAAATTCTAGTTTACTGGATAACTGATAAAGAACATGAGAAAAATATGAATATAGTTTTGGAAAAAATTAGGTGCCACCAAATTTTTGTAAAGATATGAAAATGAAATTTCTAGATCTAACTTCTGAATTTATAGGGGAATATGATTTCAAAATATGGTCTCTCAATTAATCGTACAAAGTTGACGGTTGTATTTTCATGGAAGAAACTGAGAAATGTATTTGAGATACTTAGATTTTTAGGACTATATGGGTATTATCGATGGTTAACCAAGGATTTATCAATTTTTTCATCACCATAGACTTCTCTTTCTATGAAATGGAATAAATTATTATGGGATGTTCAATTTAAAGATTATTTTGATGAGTGGAAACTATGTTTGATGTTAAATTTTATTTGGGCCGAATAAGAACATTGTAATGAGTATGTGGATTATTATGATGTTTTTATTTCTAGGTTGGGATGTGTGCTTATAGAAGATGATTAAATAGTGGACTATTGTTCAGATGAACATTGAATGAATGATAGAAATTACACCATACATTGATTTAAGATCACCACTTTTATAAATCCCATTATGTGTTGGAGAAAATATATTTTTAGGAAGAGGATCATTTTCTATTTTGATGAAAAGAGTTTAAGTAATATATGTTCTCAAGAAATACATGAAGCTTATGTAGAGGCAATAAGTGGAGTACTTATAGAAAATTTTCCCTAAAATAACCTACACCCCTATTAAGGGGAAACACATTGCTAACTTTTTCACTAAGGAATTTTCTTCTCCTGATATATTGGAATAAAAAGAGGACTGAAACCTTATGGGTATTTTTTCTCAGCTACATATAGATGCATGAGAAGATGGTTCTTGTATGATTTTAACTAGTGTTCAGTTATTATTGTCTATCCTTTAGTATATTATATATTTTATTTAGTAGGATGATGATTTTAGAGGGTCTAGATAATCTTTATATAGTGTGGATACTATTTATGGTCAGTCTCTTCCCTCTTATGTAATTATTTGATATAGGAGATGTATCTTTATACCTTCATCAATTAGAACATACTGATGAAAATTTGTCATATTTCTTAAAGGGCATTTCATCCTAGGACTATAATGACATATTAGGACTTGAGATTTTATTTCTATAGTCTAGGAATGAAGCATGATATTTATAATTATGTGTCTTTCAATTACACCTTCCAGAAAAATAATGTAGATACCTTGGAGCTTTCTAGTCTACTATAGCCTAATTCGATACCGATATTGAAATGGGATGAGGTATATATATACTTCATTACTAGATTATCATGGAATCCAATAAAAATGTTATCTTGGTGGTGATTTATCAATTGAAAAAATCATCTCATTTTATTCCAATTATAGACAACTAATTGTAGAATATCTGGGTCAGTTATACATGAAGGAAATTGTGAGCTTGTATTGGTAGCCCTATTAAATTATCTCTAACACGATTTCAAAGTTTATTCATAGTTCTAGAAATGTCTCTAAGGGGATATTGGAACTCATGTTACATTGAGTATAGATTATCATCAGTTTATGGATGGCTAGATGGATCTTGTTATTCTGATTCTAGAGGATATTATCTGTTCTTGTGTTTTTGATTTCAGTGGGTCCTAAGATTCCTATTTAAGAATAGTTAATATTTAATATAATAATAGTTAACATTAATTGATCCAAATAGATCCCTTTGAAGATTTGTATGGCCTCCCATATAGGTCACCTATTAATTGGTATGAGGTGGGTGGTGCCTCTCTTGTGGGACCTAGTATCATTCAGTAGATGTCAACAAAGATGTAGGATATACGTTGATTCTTGGTCATCGATCAGAGTCATAAAGAATCACATGAATATAATCAAATCATTCCTATGGATTTTTCTATGGTAGACCATGTATTTTTATAGGTTTCAAATCAGTTGGGTCACTATTATCTTGGAAAATAGGTACATTTTTCTATGAGATATGTTGTACTATTTGAGATCACTAAGCGAGTTGGGTAGGTTTATTATAGGTTGAAATTACACGCTCATATGACTAATATTCATGATTTTTCAACATATCATAGCTTAATATGTATCAGCCAGATTCTTCCCATAGTCTCACTGGTAAGAAGATGAGTAGGAGCTATAAATTTCAATTGTAGAAGATCAAGTGGTGATAGTTGATTCTCAGATGAAAGTTTTTCAAGGGAATTATATTTTATTGGTCGTTGTGTTATAAAGGCATGTATTGGATTCTAACAATACATGTGAGAATTAATCATTGGTGAAGGAGAAACGGTCTCACCGTTTCTGAAGAATCCTCCTTCTACATGTCTTTATGGGGACATAATGCCCTATGGTTGGTAGAATTGTAACATCCTTCCTTACCCTCAGTTGTAATCCATTTTAAAAATCGTTTTTCTACATTAATGTTATTTTGGATCTTGTTTGGAGGTTTTCATGTAATAACCCAGTGTTTAAAAAATGAATCCCCCTTTTGTTTGGAAAAAATATTTATTGAGTAATATATATATATATATATATATATATATATATATATATCTGTATGTATATAGAAAACACAAGTACTTACTTTGGTTATTTTGGACCATTATAAGATATATATTGTTGGATTTAAAATACTATTAATAATTATAACCATATATAATATATCCATTGTATAGTGGCCATTAATATTAGTATATTAAGGGTTATGATAAAGTCTAATTGATACAAAAGGAAGTATTAATGACCTCAACCTGTCAGATTATACCTTAAGAAGACCATATATCATAGCTTCCAATGGAGATAACATCACTAGGATTTTTTCGCGACCCATACCAAGTTGAAATTCAAAAACAAAAGAATGAAAACCATTCATGGGAAAAATTCAAGATTTTCGAGATCATGACCCAAACATTGTTTTCTGACCCACCCTATGAAAATATTATTTTTTATACCTCCCCCTTAGTTAAATAACTAGTGCAATAAAGGGATTTGGATCTAGACACTAAAAATATGACTATTTATATTATCATTTTATAAAATAATGATTATATATACATATTTATAATATTACTTTTTAATTAATTAAATATGAATGTCAACATAAATTAGACATTGATATAAACAATTTTATTCTTCGAAAATATTTAGTTTCAATCGATAAATTACTTTTATTTAATTCCATATATTTTTACTTAAATGTTTTTTAATAAATTTTTATTATTAAATAATATTTATATAATCTTTATAAAATAAATTTTTATGAAGCCAAATGTAATTTTAATATGGTTCAGAAAACAATTATTGTAAAAAACTAGTGTTTTTTAATAAATGTGGATTTTTTCTTTAAAAGGATAATTTCTCACATTAAAATAATTATTTTGATAAAATTGATATTATTTTTCAAATCCTAATTTTGAAATTACCCACAAGTGAATTTTTCATAATTATTCAAAACAATTGATTATTTGGGTAAAAATTAAATGTAGTTTAATTATACAGTGTGTAATATGAAATCATAATGAACAAAAATTGATGTAATGCATTCCATAAAAGGTATAAAATAACAAATATATATTCAAACTTTGAAATAATATGTTTTTATGTTATTTTATTAATTTTATAAATCATTAATGAATCATAAAAAACTTATATTATATTTTGAGGTTTTAAAATCAAATCATTATAAACATAACTCACCTACACATCACCAAAATAATTATTTTAATGTGATCAGCTCTTATAATTATAATATATAAAAACCACACCAATTATTTATATTCCATGGAGAAAATCCATTGTAATTCCTGTGGTTATTATTAATCTATCATATAGTGTCAAAAACATAAGTTTGTAAATTAATACTGAATTATCCTATATTTTCCTATATAAGACTTCTAAAACTACAATTAATATTCACTTTAAAAAATTATAGCACAAATTTACTCCAACAATACATCTTTATATCCCTCACAAAGTGCCACCAATATATTGAGAAACTCCTCCCATCAATTTAGGAGTGTCATCTTGAGGTAAGGGGTCCTCTACTTCTCCAATTTATTTGAGAACCTCATTTATGTCATGACTATTGATATCAAATTGTTCAATTTCAGATATATAATTACACATCACTATTATTTTTATTATTATTTTCAAGTAATGATATACCATTTTCTCTCTCATTCACCACTTATATAATACTTTATGAGCAGTAGTAATGCTGCCAAAATTTGTCATGCTATTTTTTATACCAAACCTTTATATAGTGAACAATCATATACATTTCCACCCAAGGGTAATAAACAATTTGTAACAATCCTTAATTTATCGGGGGGGGGGGGGGTTACATGTATGCGACCTACACTCCTTAATCATGGGGTTTGTGGTGATGATATACATCCTTATATTGTAAGATCCATGTGACACAATTAATCATGTACATGATATGAATGTGAGGGGTGGGATCAGAAATATATATTCCTATAATTCATTGTGTAATGTTTATATCTATTGATATACAATACATGGTTCATCTGAGGTTATCTAAAGACCACAACATTTTTTTCATTGTGTTTAGACTTGACTTATATTTATGATGTGTTGTATTATGTTCTTTCCATATTTATCTATTTAATTTTTTATCATTCTATATCATTATAATTATTAAAGATAATGATTATCACCCATCTTTTTTTATCCAGATACAACACTTTTATCACATGTAGTAATTTACCTTATGGAATGTTTTTTTAAACTTTTAATAGAATTTATATCTCACCCTTTTCTTATGTATATCCCCAAGTTATTCTATATAGTTTTAGAAGATCCACAGAATATAATTGAATGTTATAGAGATCTTAAATAACGTAATTTTATTTATTTTTCATGTTTTTATGATATGTACCTAATCAAAAAAATACAATAGGCCCCTTATCTTTTGGGGTTTTGTTACGTGTATCTTTATCTAATACATCATGAATTAATTTGTATGAAAGATATGGTTTATCATTGTTTGTATCACTGGGAAGACTATTTTTTGGTGTATCATGATTAGAAAGCTATACTCGAATCCATACAGATACTACTAAACAAATGAAAACATTCTTATTTTTTTGAAAATTATAGAGAAAGTGGTTTCCATGAAAATACATCCTTGTTTGGATACTAAAAGATTATTTGGATCTATCAATGTTTTACCAAAGGGTAATATATCTGAAAAGGGTGAATTGAGATGGATTCTATAATCAACTATTTCAGAAAAAATTTATTTTATACACCCATAGTTTGAAACTCTGTGGGGATATGATTTTGTAAATTCAAAAGCTCTTTATGAACCATTATAAAGTGGACAAAAATTACCATATGATTTTATGTGAGGAAATATATCATGTATAACATAGAATAGATCATAGAAATTCAGAGGTTAATGATTATATGTAATTTATCATCTATCACATTAATGGTCATGGTTTTTTATATTATTAATCGTTAAAAAAATTCCATCCTAAATTTCACATTATTTCTAGTGAATGTTACAAAATAGGAGAAACTGAGTCAAAAACCAATATTAGTGGAAATGTGGTGACTACTCAATTGACGTGCCCAATCTAATGGGTGAAGGAATTCAGATATTTATAAAAAAACTCCTTAATTATCTCTTTTTTTAACTAAAAAATAAATCAAGAAGAACGTCAGAATCCCCCCCAAGAAATATCTATCTCTAATTGAGGTCTTTATGCAACACATGCCTCTAAATATCAGTACATCGTAGAAAAATTTAATCACAGAACAATGGATCAACTATATTGAAAATAACTTCACCTTAATCAAATTCACTAATAACATGAATTTCATGATGGCTATTTTTTATAGAGAAGAAACAAAACCTAATGATATGGTTGAATATCTGGAGTGGAATAAATTTTAGAAAAAATAAATTTGACAAATATTTTCCCCATATTATCTAACATAAAATAGAGTATAATTTCCTTATCCCAATGAAAAAGGATTGAAAATATATTGGTAAATATAAAGTTTACTTCACAAGACACACACAACAAGCCTTTTACTTTTTCATTAGCCTCAAAAGCAAAGTCGACTATTTATTTAGTGGAATAATGATGTATTTATTAAATGTTTTTAATATTACAGACCTGGTAACTTTGGGTAAATTAGTCAATGTTACATCAATGTTGAAATAGAGATCAGAGAACCTCAAGGGCCTCTTTCTACTGGGGACAAGAAGTGTAATCTCCCAGAATTTCCTGGAATTTTTCATAAATTATATGAAATTATTTTGAGACCACACGCACTAAAAGTATGTAATTACAAGGCCTAGTGAGCCTGGGACAAAATTTTTAACTTTTTTGAGGTTCTTTTAGTAAATGTACAATCAGGTTTTTCTAACTTTTGAAATGATTCTCAGATTGAAAATATGAGGGAATTATTGAACTCAGAATCCCGAGATTCACCCAGAAAGAACATAAATTTTATAGGAAAGGGATGAAAATAAAAGTTAAGTTTCATAATTTATGTTAAAAATAAAAAAATAACGTAAAAATTTATTTTATTTATTTTCTCACCAACGAGCGATGACACGATGACACTATGGTGTAGAAACGAGGTAGCAACGAGATCCATTAATAGAGCTCATTAATGGAGAGTTAACACAAAACATAATGATGCTTTAATGATGGGTAACAATGATATTGTTTCATAAATGAAACATCCTAATGACACGACGTCACAACGTAAAAGAAACACTACGATGAGTTTTCTTTTTAATAGTTGAAAAAATTGGTCGAACAAGTATTAAACTATGAGGATTCTTTAACAAAACACCGATGGATTTTCCTCTCTAACAAATAATGATGAATGCCAGTGGGACATCATCGACATCGATGTAACTCAAAGAATAATGAATGCCATAAACCTCTTAGACCCTCAAGGATGAAGAGATATCATAACAAACGTTAATGAGGAAGGGGTTTGATTTTGGTTTTATGAATTTTCTGTTCTTTTTCAAAATGAAGAATACATGTTTACCCTAGAAAAGAATAATATGAGGATCATGAATTCTTTCCAGAGGGTTCTATTATTAGGGTTTTCTATTCAGGATTAATTTTATTTCTAGTTGAATTTTAATCCCCGGACCTTCCCTTATTTTAAACCTCTAACACGTAGGGCACATGCCGACACGAATAAATCCCGGACCCCTCTCCTCAAGAGTTCTTCATGAACATATCATAAAATCGGTGTAAAAAAGAATTTGGGGCCAAGACATGGATGGCAGAAACTGAAGAGTGCCGTAGGCATAGGCGGATTGAGAAATGGACCACCAGAGCAACTCTAGTGGCCCGTAGCAGAAACAGTTGGTGCGCTCCGATGACGTGGAGATGTGGCACCGAACAGAACTGCATGGAGGAGCTACCAATGTTTGGTCTACTCAGATGTGGCTATGACATATATAATCTGGCTGCATGAAGGAATTATGGCCTCCTATCTTGGACGACCACATCAGATCTATGCCATGGTCATTTGATTGTGATGGAGAATGGGTCTCGTAGCGACCCACTGGGCAGTAGGAGGCCAGACGTGGCATCTTGCCGCATCCATGCCAGAATGAGGAACCATTACACCCCTGGTGGACTGAGAAGGGTGTGGACAAGACATGTGGGCCCAACGTGCCCAATGGGCTGGCCGGGCCAGAGCCATGCCATACCGGACCCGAACCCCATCGACCCAAATTTCACTTAAAGATCAATAACTTGCATACCAGGTGTCCGACTGATGTGCCGTATGCGGAATGAGGACCCTTGATATAAGGTGTTCATTATGAGATAATCTAAGGTAGTTTTTAGGGGGTTGGCATACGACTGGGTTGGATCGGACTCGAGTCCAATCGGGCCCTTTTTACTAGAATTCCAACATCCAATAGATCGGTCGTTCGTTCGACAAACTCTCTGTTGTGTTGGAACCATTACAATGAGACCTTCATTTCGGTTATTCTATGTGGAACTTTTTGGATGTTTAGGTAATAATGATGTCTCTACCATTATTCTTGTGGATCTTTAGTGGCCTAACAAATGAGAATCAGCCGCCGTGTAGATTTAGTGGCCCAACAGATGAGCAGAAGTAGTGTGGATCCTTAGTGTCCAGCAAGACAGTAATTATCCTTGTTGATCCTTAGTGTCCTAGTAGATGGGCTACATGTGTGTGTATGTTTAGTGGCCTGAAAGATGAGAAGCAGCCGTGTGGACCCTTAGTGGGCTGTCTGAAGAGCATCTATTAATCTAGGATGAGTCCCTCAATAGTACGTAACGTTTATCACTATAACTGATGAACCATCTTCTTTTTCTTTAGATTGTACTTGGTGTGAGATGTCCTTACTTTTTGTTTTTACATTGTGGTTTAACATTGTGGACATTCTTAGTGGCTTTGATTTGTGTTTTCTTTGTGGTATTTCTCCTTAGTGGATAAGGGTCCCCTTCTAAGTACTACATTACTCACCCCTGCATGGGCTTTGCCCACACATGTTGTGTCTTGTGAAGATGACATATGTTTCGATGGTGGAATTGGTGGCCTATGACTAGGCGGGGCCTTGTATGATTAGGAAGACAAGGCATAATCCCAAAGCTTTTAGTAGCTACCCTACTCTTACCATGAAATGGGGTTTTCTGTAGCCATCTTTTCCATAATATTAACTTGTACTATTCAGTTTTCAGTTGTCCTTTGTTGGGTTTTTATTCTGGACCACATGATTTTAGTTGTTCTTGTACTCAACACTTGTTTCATTATAATTGTTTTCCCATTTCAGTTTGTGGGACGTGGCTAGGTGTGTATGCATACAAGTTATCTGGAAAATGCCTCCCACATGCAGGTTGATGCCATCGGCGCTAGTTTCCATCCCCTGTCCATCAAGAGGTGTGATTATGGTATGGCACGGAATGAGTCCCAGGGGAGGGGTCATGAAAAAGTGGTATCAAAAGTGGTTGATTATACCTCAAAGACTAGGTGTCTATTGTTCTATTTTTGGAAAAAAAATTTGAGTGTCTTGGGTTCGACTTTCAGATCCAGGGTGTCCAGTGTTGGGACGGTGGATGATGTATCCATGAACCAGGACCTTGAATTCTTCTTTTCAGATCTAAACATAAAAAACACTTGTCGCATATGCATCTATTTATGTCCATTTGTATAAGATTCATCTCACCAGGTATAATTTATTGACCATGGTCAATATTGATCTATTTCAGGATTCCACCATGTAGAAAACCAACTCAGATCATGATACTTGTTCGTGAGGATAGTCCTCCTGGCGATGAGGCATTCGTTTAGGTTCTAGTGCTATAGATTTCCCCACCCGGTGGAATATTGATGTTACCACTATAGAGACCCGAAGCTTAATATACAAGGACATTACATTACTTTTGCGGAATACTTATTACATAACAAAAACACACACACAAGGACCGTAATAGTTTAGTGTATTTGGAAACTCGAAACGTAATCTTCTAATCATGGTGAAAGATCTTCAACATCTCCCATAAAGATCTTCCCTTTTTTTCTTACCTAAAACCTTTCTTTATATCCTGGGGAAAAGAAAACATAAAAGGGTGTGCTCAAATACTCAGTAAGGGTAAACAAAATAAAAATCAATCACATCAAATTCATAAGAACATAACATTTTGGAAATCTTAACCTGCAAAAGAGATCATAATATCATAACATGGGATAAATCATAGTAGTGAAATGAAATCCCAATAATCACGACTGAAAACATGAAACATTGTGGCATACACACATAATAATAGAGAATCATATATTATTAGTCAAGACTCATTGCCAAGACTATCTTAGTGGACAAATTCCATTTCTGAACCGAGTCACCCTCGTTTCAGTCCTGTTTCACTGAACCGGTATAACCTACAGTTCCAGCCATGTCTATCTCATGAGATATAAAATCTTTACCCAATTCATTGGAGGGATATATAGGTCCCACCCATCTCATAATGATACCATTCTTATGCGTGCCACAAAATCATAAACCATACATCATTGCATAACCCATGTAATAAAAATGGGAATCTTAAACATCATGACATCATAAAATAATTCATATACGATAAAGGAATTCATAAAAATAATTCCATCACAACATAATCAAATCAATTGAATAATAGGGATAAAAACAGAACCCTTTATTATATTATATGGAAAATAATTTTCATAAAACACTTGAACTCCATTCTTGAAGAAAATATCCTTTCTGCTTCAAAAACACTTTTCCTTTCTTAACATGTTGTACAATTATAAAATAAAAGAAGTTTATTAAAAATAAACTTTAAAACTTTTAAAGGAATATTTTTGTAAATAATGTTTTAAAAATCCATTCATACCGTATAAGTTAAAAAAACATTCTTCGTACTTTTGTCGGAAAAGTCAAAAAGTACCTCGTACGAAAAACGACAAAAGATTCCTTTCATATGTTTTACAAAAAACTCACCGGAGGGTAAAATTGGATTTAAAAAATTTTAGGTGGATGGAAATAATATTACATATTGAGGAAAAATGGATGTGGATGATAAAATACACCCCAGTAAATGCCAAAGTATAAACAATCTCGGATAAGAATGAGATTGTGATATTTCCCTTACCTTATGTCTGATATGCTTTGTATATATCTGAACCGCCTGTATATTGATTTAAATAATGTCATTAACTTATTACAGAATCATATTCATTGTTATGATATCATATATGGTCACTTATGACTTTATATTACCCGTTCTTTTGTAAATTCCATGTTAAAGAAGCGTTTTGGGTAAAATCGTTTCATTTATCGTAGGTGTTTGGACTTGTTGTTCTTGACATTATTATTACTTATATCATGATTTACTTACTCCCAGAATATAAAACATTATTTATATATCATATATATTCAGTATATATATATATAATAGATAGATAAATGAAATGAAATACACTATTCATGGAGACGGTAGTCCGTACGTACGCATGAACGCTGTTTTCCTTTCCTTATTGTCTTGAATGGAAGTAAGTAGATGAAATACACACATATATATATATATACATAAATCCAGTAGATTTAACATGTCATATTATTCATTATTATTCATTATATATACTTTATAATCATTTATGAATGGTTAATGTGGAGAATGAATCTCATCGCGTCGTAGAGACGGTAGTCCGTACGTATGCACGAGCGATGATATTGTTCCCATGGACGTGGAATTGTGTTGAAGTGTATGTATACTATTTCATTATCAATATAACTATATAATAATCATATATAGTTACTCATTACACCATTATACCCATCCAATTAAAGTGGTGGCGGAAAATAGATTACACCACGGCGTGGAGATGGTATTCCGTACGTACGCACGCGCGGTGATTTACTTTTTTCGTAGGATGGATAGAAGGTTAATTAGAGTTGTTTAATATTTATAATAACATATAAGTATATAAGAAATACTGATGTGATTACTTTATCTTGAAACAACAAAAGAAGAAGAAGTTGAAGAAGAAAGAAATTGAAAAAGATCGGTAATGGATATTACCTCTGTTTGACGCGCCTTCACTTAACCTGCACTTAAAGAACTAAGGATGGTCTTTGAAGAAGCCCAGGACCTATAGGATGATACTAGAGAAGTGGAGAAGATATTTTCTCAGGGGTTGGACGAGCTTTAATGCTCAAATTGGTGTGAGTAGGAGAGGGAGGAGGTGCCCTTTTATAAGGGAGTAGAGGGGCACCTTATGAAAATCTCAAAATATTATTTTATATTAAGGTCAAATTCGGTTTATAATGGTTCCAAAGGGTCTTATTTCGAAGCTAGAGTTGGTATGGGTCGAAATACGCTCATCCAATAGGATTTAGACAAGTTTAGGTTATTATTTTAATCTTATCAATTAGATATAACTCTAAGTTAAATAATTTAACTTTTACCGTGTCTTTTTGTTTTCTTACACTATATGGTTAATAAACTAACTATATCAAGCCAAAGGAAACCCAAGTTGTTTATTATCAATATATATACCCTTATCTAAGTCATTTGGCGGAACCATAGATTTTTAGGAATAAAATAACAAATAATAATATAATATTTGTTTTAAAAAATAATTTATGTCAATTTTGACACTATTTGGTACATGATTTTTATGAAATTCATAACAGAATGATAAGTTCGAACCAAGTTACATAAATCAACAATAACATGTCATAGTAACCTAGAAAATTAGTGTAAGTCGTAAAAAGTCTCAAATTACATTTATTTGGGCATTTATAACATCAATAATGTCAATATTTCATTAATAAGAAAATTACTGCATCATCTTTTTGTCATAATAAATGATAATTATTTAATCGATAATAATTCTAAATAAATTCCTATGATGTAGATAATTGTATTATATTTCTGGAAACTATTCATGTTCGATGTTTCATGAAGGTTATCACTAAATTAAAATTATTATACTTATAAAATTTAAGAAAGTGACATGTTGTCACATTCTTTGGTTTTAATAATAATTAAATTATTTTCATGAAAAAAGTCCATATAATGAATCTAATCCGACCCTTAGGTTATATGGGTCTACTTTTATCCATCCAATAAGATTTTTCCAAGTGTTAGGGTAATTTTATAATCTTATATTTACCCTTAATTACCTGATTTACCTTTAACTATAGTAAATAAAATTTACCATAGTTACTATTCAAAATGCCCAAAAATAAAAAGTAGCTTATTAACATAACTTGGACCCAATGATTCCAAATATGGAATCCATTTTTCCAAATTAAATACACAAAATATGCAGAAATTAAATGAAAATTAATCTCGTTGTCGAAATAAAACGAGGTTTTCTTTAAAACATTGCAAAAGATTGAATTGATTTAATCTACGAATTGAAGGTAAAATCAATGCTAATGACATACATTATATTAAATGGTAAAAATATATTCTATTTATACTTTAAAACCATTCAATATTATAATTTAACCACATAAGATATTACGATGAAAAAATTTGTTTTTAATTAAAATATATCGTGTTTTTACTGTTCATTAAAATATGAAAGTTATCGGAAAAATATCAAAACTTTATCTATTGTAAATTTTTATATCCTGATTCAAAAGAAGAATTTTGTTTTTTCAAATTGAACATATAAACATTTCAAAAACTAGATTTAAAGTGGGTGCGCCATCAAAACGCGGCAAAACTGCATTTTTTGAAAAATACTTATTTTATCCGAAATATTTATTTTGTTCTTATATCATGTTATAGAAATGTGTAAGATGAATAATAATGTTATAAGATTAAAAATTTAGTTACCACTATTCATAACGGCTAGTTCATAACAATATTATAATAATATATCGTTTTTTAGTAAAACCCGGTATTGCGTACAACACACGCTATCGAGGAAGGTCGCGATTGCGTGTAATGCAAGCCAAGTCAGGGTTGCGTGTAGTTCACAACTCCTTTGTTGTTGCATATAACAGAATCCAACCATATTTTATTTATACATTGAATATATATATATATATACACTCAATGTTGCGTAGAATAACTTCTATCAAATGAACTTGAAATTGTGTATAACAAGAGACAAGAAAAGTTTTGCGTATACTGCAAGCTAATACAATGTTGCGTATAGCGCAAGATAATCTTTCTGTGTCGTACAATATAATATATGAAATTAAAAAGAATGTATCTTATAAAATCTCAGGTTGTTACATTCTACCCCCCTTAAAATGAATTTCTCCCTTGAAATTCGTCAGGGTTATAAATCGTTTATTATTCATAAAAACCCACAACGTAAAAAGAAATACCAAAACTAAACTTTAAAAACTAAAGTTTGAAATATAATGGTTACCCAAATGAACTCATCACTGGGTTTCCATATAGGAGAAAATATGGGCATGGAAGAGAAATCTAATCGTCATGTTCTGATGGAGAGTGGTAGAGAACATGGCTATGAAAAATCCAACAATCACAAAGCTATTGATTTGTGGTTATCTAAGGTACCATCTGATTCATCGGATATAAGGGTAGTAGGACAACATTTTTGGATTTTTTCAAGATCATTTCCCTAAAGTTGATGAAATTGGAATTAGAAGAAATACTTTCGTAATTTTGGTATAGTCTCACCATTTCTCATTCTTTGGACAATTTCCACTTCATCTCTTAAAGAAATGAAGTTGAATTTTTAATTCGTGATGTGTTAGCAGATCATGTGATAGAATGATGGGTCATTCCATCTGTCTCAAACAAAATGTTAGAAAAGTTATAAAAAAAAAATACATAAGTCCATCTATAGTGAGATTAATCTTATATAGTTCCTAAAATGGACTTATACTGCTTAATATAATAAAACTAGTTTCTACTAAGCAGGGACTTCCTGTAGGCCAGTGGTAGGTGAAAAAGGCCAGTCGCACTTCGGTTATGGGTTTGATTCCCACAGCCTTGTCCGACGCGATGGGATGTCACCCGTCCTGCATGTTGTCCTTTTTCTAAAACTACATTACTATAAAATCCCATCAGTAATATCGAAAAAAGTTCTATCCTTAAACAATACTTAGCATATTTCCAACATAATCCATTCCAATATTTAGGCTTATCTAAAATACTTTGGTCCATGCTCATAGTATAAAGAAAATGATTACTTGAAATTTCATCAACCAAGCATGGGAATACCATCATTTATCCCCCACATATATATTGTTGGTCACATTACAATCTTGTGAATACCTTAATCATGTATTCTCTTGAAAAAATGAATACCCATTGAACCATAGTGAAAACTTGAATGCAGTTAACAGTTAACACTTTCCACAGACCAAAATCCTCAAAATTCTATATACTCAAACCATGATATCCCTTAGTCCTTATATCAATCATGAGCTCATTAATACTGTTAAACATTTCGTTTTCTCGTTTTCCCTTCATTATGCGCATATCATCTTATTTCCAAAAATATCTCAATCACTTTGAATACCACATTAGACCAATACATAAATATTCCAATACTCCATGATACAACATTATTTTGGAATCCCATTACAAAAACACTTAATCATTCCACCACATCGTTGTCATATTCAACATCGCCAATAGTGATCGCATGTGACTTCCCTTTGTCCTTTGCCTTAAGCGGTTGCTTATGTCGATCATCACTAACCCTTGTATTAGGGAATTTATTAGCATAATGCCCCATTTCCTTGCACTTGAAGAATTGAAGTGTTGGTGGTGCGTTCTCTGCAGTGTTTGCTTTATTCACATCATTAGAAACCCTTTTTCCATTACTTCAACACTCATCTGCTCAATGACCTTCTTTTCCACACTTAAAACATTTTCTAGTCCCTTTAAGACAATATCCACCATGCTTCTTTCCACACTTTGTGCATAAGGAAACATTCATCTTCTTTTCACCATTATTCTGAGATTTCTCCTTGAACTCCATATTTCGTTTCTTGTCAAAACCATGAGATGGATATGTAACACCAACTTCCATTTCTACCTTGATAGCACAACACACAATTTCTTCATAGCTACTAAAGTCTCTTATAGATAATGCCCTTCGAAGACGTGGTTTTAAGCCACTGAAAAATCGATCAACTTTACTTTCAGGTTGGATGATAATGCCAGGTGCATACCTTGAAAGTCTTGTAAAATCCGCTTCGTATATACCAACAGATTCATCTTCCATCTGCTTCAGCTCAAGAAACTCCTTTTCCATCTTTGCTCGAAGAATACGAGGGAAGTACTTACTGAAAAAAAAAAAGTTCTTGAACTCGTCCCATTCCATGGACTCAATTTCATCTCTTGGCCTCGTATTCTTGATAAGACTCCACCATTGATCAGCTTCACCTTCCAAACGATATACTGCTAAGATGACTTTGTCATGTTCAACACATTGAAGAACTGAAAATATCTTTTCAGTGGTACTGATCCATTGTTCAGCAACAAGTGGATCAGAAGACCCACTGAAAGAAGGTGGACATTGCCTCATTAAGGACTCAATAGAATATTGTTCCCTTCTCTGCTCATTTTGAAGTCCAGAATGATTCATAGCTTGTGTAAGTATAGCAATAAGATTTTTGACTCCATCTCCCATAAAACTTGTTTGTTCAGGAGGAAAATCATTGCATTGTCCATTACAGTGATCAACACGGTTCCTTTGGGTTCCAGCCATCGTCTAAAGCCCAAAAATAATAGTGTGGGAGGCAAAAATAATGCTAGGGAAAACAACATAGTAAAGGGGGAGTACCCTTAATATCTAAAATATTAGGTTAAATTCTAAGATTGTTACCGTAGTTCTAGGACTATATCCTATACATATACTTATCCTTAGGGACATCCCTAGACATACCTTAGTAATATCTCTTGGGATCTCACTAACGTTTTCGCATCCTAGTTTCCAAAGGTTGACTAAACCTTTCCTCTGATACCAACTGTAGAGACCCAAAGCTTAACATACAAGGATATTACATTACTTTTGCAGAATACTTATTACATAAAAAAAACACACACACAAGGACCGTAATAGTTTAGTGTCTTTGTAAACTCAGAACGTAATCTTCTAATCATGGTGAAAGATCTTCAACATCTCCCATAAAGATCTTCCCTTTTTTTCTTACCTAAAACGTTTCTTTATATCCTGGGGAATAGAAAACATAAAAGGGTGATCTCAAATGCTTAGTAAGGGTAAACAAAAGAAAAATCAATCACATCATATTCATAAGAACATAACATTTTGGAAATCTTAACCTGCAAAAGAGATCATAATATCATAACATGGGATAAATCATAGTAGTGAAATGAAATCCCAATAATCATAACATAAAACATGAAACATTGTGGAATACACACATAATCATAGAGAATCATATCTCATTAGTCAAGAATCATTTCCAAGACTATCTTAGTGGACAGAGTCCATTTCTGAACCGAGTGACCCTCGTTTCAGTCCTGTTTCACTGAACCGGTATAACCTACCGTTCCAGCCATGTCTATCTCATGAGATATAAAATCTTTACCCAATGCATTGGAGGGAGATATAGGTCCCACCCATCTCATAATGATACCATTCTTATGCGTGCCACAAAATCATAAACCATACATCATTGCATAACCCATGTAATACAAATGAGAATCTTAAACATCATGACATCATAAAACAATTCATATACAATAAAGGAATTCATAAAAATAATTCCATCACAACATAATCAAATCAATTTAATAATAGGGATAAAAACAGAACCCTTTATTATCTTAGATGGAAAATAATTTTCAAAAAACACTTGAACTCCATTCTTGAGGAAAATAACCTTTCTACTTCAAAACACTTTCCCTTTCTTAACATGTCATACAATTATAAACTAAAATAAGTTGATTAAAAATAAACTTGAAAACTTTTAAAGGAATCTTTTTGGAAATAATGTTTTAAAAATCCATTCATGCTGTATTAGTTAAAAAAACATTCTTCGTACTTTTGTCGGAAAAGTCAAAAAGTACCTCGTACAAAAAACGACAAAAGATTCCTTTCATATCTTTTACTAAAAACTCACCGGAGGGTAAAATTAGATTTAAACAATTTTAGGTGGATGTAAATAATATTACATATTGAGGAAACATGGATGTAGATGATAAAATACACCCCAGTAAATGCCAAAGTATAAACAATCTCGGATAAGAATGAGATTGTGATATTTCCCTTACCTTATGTCCGATATGCTTGTATGTATCTGAACCTCCTGTATAATGATTTAAATAATGTAATTATCTTATTACTGAATAATATTCATTGTTATGATATCATATATGGTTCACTTATGACTTTATATTACCCGTTCTTTTGTAACTTCCATGTTAAAGAAGCGTTTTGGGTAAAATCGTTTCATTTATCGTAGGTGTTTGGACTTGTTGTTCTTGACATTATTATTACTTATATCATGATTTACTTACTTCCAGAATATAAAACATGATTTATATATCATATATATTCAGTATATATATATATATAATAGATAGATAAATGAAATGAAACACACCGTTCATGGAGACGGTAGTCCGTACGTACGCATGAACGATGTTTTCCTTTCCATATTGTCTTGAATGGAAGTAAGTAGATGACATACATATATATATATATAAATCCAGTAGATTTAACATGTCATATATTTCATTATTATTCATTATATATACTTTATAATCATTCATGAATGGTTAATGTGGAGAATGAATCTCATCGTGTCGTGGAGACGGTAGTCTGTACGTACGCACGAGCGATGATATCGTTCCCATGGTCGTGGAATTGTGTTGAAGTGTATTTATACTATTTCAGTATCATTATCACTTTATAATAATCATATATAGTTACTCATTACACCATTATACCCATCCAATTAAGGTGGTGGCGGAAAATAGATTACACCACGGCGTGGAGATGGTATTCCGTACGTACGCACGCGCAACGATTTCCTTTTTCCGTAGGATGGATAGAAGGTTAATTAGAGTTGTTTCATATTTATAATAACATATCAGTATATAATAAATACTTATGTTATTAATTTATCATGAAACAACTAAAGAAAGAAATTTAAAAATATCGGTAATGGATATTACCTCTGTTTGACGCGCCTTCACTTAACATCCACTTAAAGAACTAAGGATGGTCTTTGAAGAAGAGAAGGACCTCTAGGATGATACTAGGGAAGTGGAGAAGAGATATTTGCAGGCGTTGGCCGATCTTGAATGCTCAAATTGGTGTGAGGAGGAGAGGGAGGAGGTGCCCTTTTATAAGGGAGGAGAGGGGCACCTTAGGAAAATCTCAAAATATTATTTTATATTAAGGTCAAATTCGGTTTATAATGGTTCCAAAGGGTCTTATTTCTATGATAAAGTGGGTATGGGTCGAAATCATCTCATCCCATATGATTTAGACAAATTTAGGTTATTATTTTAACCTTATCTATTAGATTTAACTCTAAGTTAAATAATTTAACCTTTACAGTGTCTTTTTTGTTTTCTTACACTATATGGTTAATAAACTAACTATATCAATCCAAAAGAACCCCAAGTTGTTTATTATCAATATATATAACCTTATCTAAGTCATTTGTACGAACCTTATATTTTTATGAATAAAATAACAATTAATAATATAATATTTGTTTTAAAAACTAATCTATGTCAATTTTGACACTATTTGGTACATGATTTTTATGAAATTCATAACAGAATGATAAGTTCAAACCAAGTTACATAAATAAACAATAACATGTCAATTAACCTATAAAATTAGTTTAAGTCATAAAAAGTCTCAAATTACATTTATTTGGTCATTTATAACATCAATTATGTCAATATTTCATTAATAAGACAATTACCGCATCATCTTTGTGTCAAATAAATGATAATTATATAATCCCTAAAAATTATAAATAAATTCCTATGATGTAGATAATTGTATTATATTTCTTTAGAATATTCATGTTTTATGTTTAATGAAGTTTATCAATAAATTAAAATTATTATACTTATAAGATTTAAGAAAGTGACATGTTGTCACATTCTTTGGTTTTAATAATAATTAAATTATTTTCATGGAAAAAAGTCCATAAAATGAATCTAATCCGACCCTTAGGTTATATGGGTCTACTTTTAGCCATCCAATAGGATTTTTTCATGTGTTAAGGTAATTTTATAATCTTATATTTACCCTTAATTACTCTATTTACCTTTAACTATAGTAAATAAAATTTACCGTAGTTACTATTCACAATGCCCAAAAATAAAAAGTAGCTTATTAACAAAATTTCGACCCACTGATTCCAAATATGGAATCCATTTTTCCAAATTCAATTCACAAAATATGTAGAAATTAAATTAAAATTAATCCCGTTGTCGAAAGAAAACAGATTTTTCTTTAAAACATTGCTGAAGATTGAACTGATTTAACCTACGAATTCCAGGTAAAATCAATGCTAATGACATAAATTATATTAAATGGTAAAAATATATTCTATTTATACTTTAAAACCATTCAATATTATAATTTAACCACATAAGATATTATGATGAAAAAAGTTGTTTTTAATTAAAATATAGTGTGTTTTTACTATTCATTAAAATATGAAAGTTATCAGAAAAATATCTAAACTTTATCTATTGTAAATATTTATATCCTGATTCAAAAGAAGAATTTTATTTTGTCAAATTGAACATATAAACATGTCAAAAACTAGATTTAAAGTGGGTGCACCATCAAAAGGCGGAAAAACTACATTTTTTTAAAAATACTTATTTTACCCGAAAAATTTATTTTGTTCTTATACCATGTTCTAGAAATGTGTAAGATGAATAATAATGTTATAAGATTAAAAATTTAGTTAACATTATTCATAACGGCTAGTTCATAACAATATTATAATAATATATCTTTGTTTAGTAAAACCTGGTATTGCGTACAAGACACGCTATCGAGGAAGGGCGTGATTGCGTGTAATGCAAGCCAAGTCAGGGTTTCATGTAGTGCACAACTCCTTTGTTGTTGCGTATAACAGAATCCAAACATATTTTATTTATACACTGAATATATATATATATACACTCAATGTTGCGTAGAATAACTTCTATCAAACAAACTTGAAATTGTGTGTAACAGGAGCCATGAAAAGTGTTGCGTATACTGCAAGCTAATACAATGTTGCGTATAGCGCAAGATAATCTTGGTGTGTCGTAAAATAGAAGATATGAAATTAAAAATAATGTATCTTATAAAATATCGGGTTTTTACAACCGCCACTCGTTGATGAGCTAAAAGTCCCACCTAGAGTGGTTCATGTGGATGTAGCTTTTCTGACCAATTCTTGGATGACTCTTTTGGCATTTAGTGATGAGGCACAAGGTTTGATGTATTTAATTGGAATCTGAGGAAATGATCACCTGAGATGCAGGGTCAATAGGACCTACGGATTATAGGTGTGAAAAGTAAGCTGTGGAACCAGAGGGTTACTTGGAGGGAACATGATAGTGTCTAGAAGGGTAGGATTTTCAATTCTTGTAATGAAAAGGGACATCTCGTGTGAGATTTTCCAACCGTTCATGCTGTAGGATAGGAGAGGAGAGAGTGGTAGACTATCAAGGCTTATGACCCCAGGACTCTAAGGATGAATCAATGTAAAATTCATGTATTTATATTTTAGATGCATTATTGATAGACACTTGTACTAGTGATTTACCTTTCCTTCCACTTCTTCTTGGTTGATACATAGAGGTTTCGATTAATACCGTTGACCTGACCATCACGTTTTCAGAATCCTATTGGAGTAGACCAAATGAACACACACTAGTGTCGATACGGTGACCTGAATCATAGAGGTTAGAGTATCAGTTGGGATACCATGGTATTAGCGTCAATGACTTACGACATCATTCATGGTATGGAGTTGGACCATTCATACCCAGATTTACTATATTTTGAAAATGATGTAGTTCATCTATGGAGATGGAACCCAATTTACCTTTATCAACAGAGGGGAAATCCTTGTATCTCTTGATGGACTTAGGTAGGGGAGGTTGTATCCAATTTCTATTTAGTTGGATAGTTCAAACCTCAGTGCAGTGAATGTAATGGGTCCTCTAGTTCCTTAGTGACAATAGAGTATAAGGACGTCTCCCTTGAAGATGTTCCATGTCTACCTCTCGATTGAGAGTTTAACTTTTACTTTGATCCATACCCTGGAATGTCACTAATATCTACCGCAGCATATCAGATTGATCCCATGAAGCTTCATGAATTTAGTGTACAACTAGTTTAATTTTAGGAGACCGGCTTTGTGAGGCCCAACATTTCACCATGGGCAGCCCCGGTATTGTATGCCAAGAAGGAAGACAGGAGTTTGACTTTATTCATGGACTATTGACCCCAAAACTAGGTGGGTGTGAAGATAAAGTATCCAAATCCATGGAATGATGAAATATTCGATCAACTGAATGGAGAAAAGTAGTTCTCCAAGATATACCTCAGATCATACTATCACAAGATTTGGGTACGTGATGAGAATATACCAAAGATAGCCTTCATGTGTTTGTATGGCCACTATGAGTTCTAGGTGATGCCTTTTGTCATTACCGAAGCCCCATCTATGATCATGGGACTCAAGAACAAGATCTTCTAGCCTTAACCTAATTGTTTTGTGGTGGTATTTATTGATGAAATCTCATTGTACTCTACATCTGAGGAGGAGTATGCAAAACACTTGCAGATAGCCCTGGATACACTCTAAGAGCAGCATCATTATGGAACACTCTCATAGTTCTAGTTCAAGATACAGAAGGACAACATTCTAGGACAATTCATCTTGGAGGATGTAGTTGCAGCGGAATCGATGAAGATAGATGAAATGCTAGCTTGGGAGCCACAAGTGAATGTGACCGAGGTTCAGAGTTTCCTAGGGCTGGTTGGGTACTAACGAAGGTTTATTCCAGACTTTATCAGAGTAACAATGTCCTTTTATACATTGACATGGTAGGGGATGTCCTTCGTGTGGACACGGCAATTCCAACAATGTTTACAGGTGCTTAGCCGGAGATTGACGAGTGAACCCATCTGGAGACTACATGAGGAGGGAATTGGTTGTATAGTTTTCTGCAATGCCTTAGGTAATGGAATAGGTTGTTTCCTAATACAAGATAGAGTATTGATTACCTATAGATCCTGACACTTGAGAAAGAATGATCAGAACTATGTGATCCATGAACAGAAGTTTTCAGTTGTGGTATTTTCTCTGATGATGTGGAATGACTACTTGATGGGTGAGCAGTTTACAGTCTACTCCAATAACAAGAGTCTCAGGTATATCTTCTCATAGAAGGACCAGAACATGAGACACTGTGAAGGATAGTGTTCCTCCAGGACAATAACTTTCAAATAATCTATACTAATGGGAAGGGAAACTTGGTAGCATATTCAGTTAGCAAGAGGATCGGTTTTCAACTACTGAGTGAGGTGAAAGAGAATCCATCCGTGATGTATCTTTCCTTTAGGGATAATTATGGAGACACTTACCTTTAGTCGATATATTTTACTCCCCCAATCTTATAGTGATTCCGGGAGGCACAACTGGTGAATGTTGACTATGAGGCCCAACATGCTCAGTTATCTTCAAGACATAATCCTGATCGATTTGTAATAGGTGGGGAGCATGTCATCCTTTTTAGAGGGCGTACCATGGTACTAGTGGTTTGTTAGAGGAGGTTTTTAGGGAGTTCCATACATCCCCTTCGGAGATACATCATGGTGTGGAGAAGATGTACAAGGACCTATGACATCAATACTAGTGGCCAAGAATGAATAAAGGAGTGGCTGAGTTTGCCTCTTGATGTGTCATTTTTCAGTTAGTGAAGGCTCGGCATTAGGTTACAGTAGGCTTGGTTTAGTCACCTGAGGAACCAGAGTGGAAATGGGATGGTATCTCGATGGAATTCATGATACGGTTACCACGTACATATAGAGCCCATGATTCTATCTTGGTGATTTTGACCGACTCACCATGTTGGATCACTTCCTACCCATCCTAGAGAAGTGAATGGTAGAGGGAATGAGACTCCTCTATATTTAGGAGATAGTGCGGCTCCACAGATTTCCTTCGATGACTGTCTCAGACCATGATGCACGATTTACACCCTGGTTGTGGAAGGGAATACCTGAGTCATTTGGGACTCAACTATTATACAACATATATCTTCATCCCCAGATAGATGGTCACAGAGGGAAGACCATACAGACATTGGAGGACATGCTTTATGCTTGCATCCGAGATTTTTTTCATAGTTGGGAGGACCACCTGAATCTGGTGGATTTTTTAGGCAAAAACAACTCTCACTCGACCATAGGCATGGAACCATTCAAGAACATGTATGAGAAGCCTTGCAGATCACCCCTATGCTGGACATACCTAGGGGAGTCAGAACTCATGGGTCAAAATTCGGTAGGAGCTACCACGGAGAAGGTACAAATCAGCTAGGAGTGGATGAGGAATTCATAGTGCAAGAAGATTTATTATGCCAACATGAGATGGAGACCCTTGGAGTTTGAGGAGGGAGACCATGTTTTCCTTTGGTTCTATACCTGATATGGATTGTGTCGATTTGGATGGGGAAAAAAGTAATCTCTGAGGATAATCATACCATTTCAAATTCATAACAGAGTTGGCGAGTTGGCATACCACTTAGCCATTCCCCCACATATGCTCTAGGTTCATGAAGTTTTTCACATGACACATCTGAGGAGGTACTTAAATGATCCATCACACATCATCGTCTTGGGAGAGCATGACATTGGCGATGTGGTGTTGTTTGTGGAGTTCCCAATAGAGATAGTGGATCGACATGAGTGGGTCCTTTATGGGCGAGATATTCTTTTTGTGTGAATTCATTGGAATCACAAGAACCTCCAAGAGGGAAATTGGGAGTGAGAGGCTCATATTCATGCATAGTAGCCCCATTTGTTTTATTTCCCTTATTTTGGATTTTGGGGACATAATGCCCTATGTTGGGGAGAGTGTAATATCCCAGAATTTCAATGAATTTTTTAAAATTATATGGAATTATTTCAAGACCACATGCTCGAACAACACGTGATTCTGAGGCCTGGTGATCCTAGGACTGAATTTTGAATTTTTTAAGGTACATTCAGTAAAGGTGAGAGTTAGTTTTTCTAAATTTTGAACCGGTGCTCCTATAAAAAATTTGGGGGCACCCTTGAACTCAGAACACTATTATTTGAATAGAAAGGACATAACATCGACCATAAAGGGCCGAAAGGAAAAGTTAATTTTCATACATTTTGGGAAAAATAATTAAATAACTTAAAAAGTTATTTTATTTCTATTCTCACTGACGATCGACGACACGGTGATGCTGTGGTGCAACAACAAGGCAGCGATGAGACACATTAAGGGTGTTCATTAATTGATTTTTATCATACAACATAATGATGCTTTAGTGATGCATAACAATGAAGATTTTTCACCAATGAAATGGCATAAGGCCCAGATGTCACTACGTTACAGAAACTCTATGATAAGTCTTATTTTTATAGATTTATGTGTTGGTGGAACGAGGATTAAACTGTGAGGATTATATGAAAAAAATCCATTGGATTTTCTTCCCCAATGAATAATGAAGAATTTCGAAGGGACGTGATCGACTTCGACATTCCTTGAAGAATGAAGAATACCATCAACCTCTTAGACCCTCAATGAAAACGAACTATGAAAATGAATATCAACGAGGTCGGTGTTTGGTTTTGGTTTTATGAATTTCCTGTTATTTTTCTAAATAGACTATGTGGGTTAACACACGAAAATGTTAATATGAACATCGGGGATTCTTATGGGATGCTTTCATTCTTGGATTTTATATTCGGTATTAATTTTATTATTTGATGAATTGTAATCCTTGGATCTTCATATATTTTGATCCTCTAATGTATAGGGTTCAGGATGACCCAAAAAAGACCTGGGTCCCTCCGCACGTGCATTCTTCGTGGTCATAAACTCAAATCGGTGACAAGAAGAATATGAGGTCAATGCATGGATGGCGACAAACCGGGAGGCCCGTAGGATTGGGAGGATTGGGTAACGGACCATCAGAGCAATTCCGTTGGCCTACAGAAGGAACTGCTGGCGTGCAGACACAGGCAACAGTGGTCGTGGGCGGTAGGAGTCGGGGAGCCTGTTGGTGTGCCGAGGAAGCTAGAGGATTTACATGCATGGAGAAATGACACCGAATGACATCGTATGGAGGTGTGGCCTGCGTCTAGGCCACTCGGGTGACCTAGTGGCACGTGACATCCGGCCCCTTGTGGGAATTTCAGCCATCCAACTAGGCCGACCGCATCAGTACTAGGGCATGTTTGATTGAACATGGTAGATAAGGAGCCCGACGACAACCTGCAGGGTAGAAGGAGGCAAGATGTGGAATCTGAATGCATCCTAGTCAGGAGAAAAAACCGGTCTACCGATACTAGGTCTGGCAGGGCACAAGCCATCCACTTGGGCCACACCCACACTAGCATACCTAAACCTTGAAAATGGGCCAGCCCATCTCCACTAAGATGGTCAAGAATCATGGTCCCAATGGGCCAGCTGGGTCAAACCCATGCCGGACCAGACCCGGGTCAAGTCGATGGACCTTAGACCGGGTCAGACCGGACCCGAACCCCACCTGCCCCCATCTCACTGAAACGACAATAACTCAAAGACCAAGTGTCTAATAGATGCACCGTCTGTAGACCAAGGACACTTGTGATGAGACAGTCCTTCAAAAATACAATATGAGAGTTTTGGATGGGGTTGTCTTATGACCAGGTTGGATCAAACTCGAATCCAACAAGGCCCTTTTTAATAAAATGAAATTATCATACAGATCCGTAGTCTATTCAATGCACCGTCTATTGATTTGGATCCCTTAAAACAAGATGATCTATTATATTATTCTATGTGGGACTTTTTTGTGGTTGAGGTATGAAAAATAGATCAAGCATCAGCTATGGGGATCCTTTGTGGCCCGACTAACTAGCAACAGCTGATGTGTGGATCCTTAGTGGCCCGATGGATAGGCTACAACTATGTGGATCCTTACTGGACAGTAAAACGTGTAGCAGCCGTATCGATCCTTAGTGTCTCGGAAGATAAGAAGTAGCCACAGGGATCCTTAGTGGCCCGAAAGACGAGCAACAACCTTGTGGTTTCTTAGTGTCTTAGAAGACGAGTAGTGATTCATCAGGGATGAGTCCCTCAATAGTAAGAAACGTTCATCCCTATAGTTGATGATCCCTCTTCCTATGATTTAGATTGTACCTGTTTTGAGCTATCCATACATTTCGATTTTACATTGTGGGATTACTTCATGGCCTTACATGGTGTATTTTCTCTATGGTTGCTCTATGGTATTTTTCCTTAGTGGACTAGGGTCCCCTTCGGAGTACAGTGTTACTCCCCCTTGCATGGGCGTTTCCCGCATGTGTTGCTTTTTTGTGTAGAGGAATAAGGTTATGATGGTGGACTTGGTGGCCTAGAACCATGTGGGGGCCTATGAGATCAAGCATACATGGCGTACTACTATATATTCTAGTAGTTACCGTACTCTTATCATCAGGTGGGGTTTTCTATAGCTAACTTGTTCACATATTTTACTTGTACTCTTCAGTTTAATGTTGTCTTTTATTGGGTTTGTATTCTACCCCTCTTGATTTCAGTTTTACTTGTATTCATCACTTGTTTTAGTAATCTTGTTTTCCACTTTCATCTTGTGGGAAGTGGTTGGGCTTGTGTGTGCATACAAGAACTCAGGAAAATGCATCACACTTGCAGGTTGATGCCTCCAGCACTAGTTTCCAACCCTTGGACTTCAGGAGGTGTGCTTGGGGTATGTCATAGCATGAGCCCTGGGGGATGGGTCATGAAAAGAATCTGATAATGGATTTTAATTTCAGAGGTTAGATGGATATATCTCATGGGGTAATAGATTAAATAATCCCACCTGTCAAAGGTGTTGGAAGAAGCATCCAAAAAATGTACTGAATGGGAAAAGGAAATGCTTTGGGTTTAGGAAGAAAGAGAACCTAGCTATTGATTTACAAAGGGAGAAACCCACCAATGTGATGGAATAAAGGAATTATCCATTCAACTCTCACCCAATCATGTAATGTTTCAAGATAAAGGAATAAAGAAACTATGAAAATCAATGTGATAAGACAAGGCCTGTCAAAAATAACCAATGACAACAACCTCTAAGGCCTAGAGAGTGGGGGAGAGCTTATAACACCACAACTTCTTAGGTGTATCTAAAAAATGATGTAGTGATATGTAAACTAGTAATTCATTCAAGGATAGAGAGCATGCTAATTTTTTGATGTTAACAAACAAACTATTTTATTTTGGTTTTACACATTATTTCATATCACACATTATTAATAGAACTATTCAGACACCACCTCAAAATATAGAAGTAGTGTTTTCAGTGATTATAAAAAATTGGTCAATTATCAAATCCCAAGAATATAATAATTATATTCTCCAAATTTATGGGTTTAATTTCCCATAAACAATTTCAATACACCCATTAGAATAATTAGATGCCATTTTCGGGCACTGAATATATTTCCTTTTATATAACCAAAATATATCTCCATGAGAAGGAAATAACCCACAGAAATGAAAATTTCCATCTGATTCTATACAAGAGGAAGAATAAAGAATAATATTCTACTGTGTCATCATCTAAATCACACATATTATTTTTTTATGAGAAATTGCATATAAATCAAATTGTTGAGACTAAAGAAAATATCATCCATGATGGGATATCCATTATAAATGAATTCAATATTGTGTTTCTTGATGAATTGCATGGTCATACTCCAATCCTAGAGGTTGTGTTCTAAATCAAACTTATTCCCAATACATTACCAATATACCATACTCTATATATGATTTTTGTTTTTGAACTTTAGTATTTGAAGAAAAAATTATAGGATAATATAGATAAAGGGTTTATATTCCCAATTACTTTATCATGGAGTGCACTGGTCTTTTTTTTCAAGAAGAATAATGGGTTAATATATCTACACATTTATTAGCATGATCTCAATAATATCATAATAATGAAATATTATCCATTTTCATATATTAATGACTTGTTCGATTAGCTATGAGGATCTCATTACATCTCCAATGTGATATTACTATATAAAAGTAAAAAAGTTGGATATCCTCAAGACTTCTTATTATACAAGGTATAATCACTATGAGTCCAAAATTATCCCATTTTGTGTCCCTAATTCTCTATAAATCATCGTTAAATTTGATGAATAGGGTTTTTGAGGATTAATTCATAAAATTTTCTATAGTCTTTATTGATTCTTTTCTTATCCACTCTAAAATAAAGAAGAAAAAAGAGGAGAATTTGAAGGACATATGATAAATGTGAGTTTTGGATGTCGATTTTTACTTTCCTATGGAGAATATCACTAACAAATGGCTATATATGGATCCATAAAAAGTTTAGGTAATTAAATAATTTCTAAGAACAACATCTCTTAAAAATACATTGTGTGATTTGAATAGGTGGGTACTATAATTGATATGTTAGAGTCTTATCACATTTTTCAATCCCAATAACTAACCTTACATATAATGGATCCAAGCCTTTCTGGATTTATGAATGAGAATAAATCTTTAATGAGTAGAATAAGAGGCTACTCAATACACCTATTCTCATATTAACCTCCACTAGGGAAGGATTTGTGATATACAGTGATGCATCCAAAAATGGATTCGGTTTTATACACAAAAAAATGAAAAATTCATAACATATGCCTCCCTACAATTAATGATACATGAGTAGAACTACCAAATTCATGATATATAATTGGTAGTAAGGATCTTCACATTGATGATTTGGAAACACTATAAATATAAGGAAAAGTATGAAAAAATTATGGACCATAAAATAATCAAGTACATATTCACACCAATGGATATTAATCTGTGAAAAATAAGGTGGTTAGTTCTAATCAAGGATAATTAATGTTCAAAAAATTACCATGTTGGGGAGGAAAAAAAGTGGAAGATTCTGTATGTAGAATGGATCCCAAAACCCTATCCATGATGAGGATTTAAATGGATCCAATCCTCTTGGGCATGGAAATGATGGATATGGGAATAATAAAATGATCCTCTTAATACCTTTATATGATAAATAATCAACCACATATTCTTTTTAGGGTCATGGAGGACTAGAAAAATGATGTATTGTTCTATAATAGGGTAGTGAATATTCTAGAGTTCAACTTTTCTAAACATTGAGTTTTAAGGTTTTGATCCCAGATATGTTTCCCATAATGAATAGAACTGAAGAGGTAAATTTTGGATGTTATGTATTGATAATAATTATCTATTAATCTAGAAAGAACTAATAGGTATGTAGTTTCAAAGAAATACTTTATTTGGGATAACATAAAGAGGTATGTTTCGATGTTTGTATCTTGATTTTTTGAATGAAAATATGTTAAGGTGTGATAAAATAAGTATAAGGGTATGATGCAACCATTTCAAATAACAATATAGAAATGGGTAAACAAAACCATTTATTTCATTGTAGGTCCCCAAGGAAATTTGAAGTAAATTAAATTATATAGGTGGTAGTCAATCACATTAATCATTTGGAACATCTTATTACTATCATGGAATATTTCTCACTGGACCACCTTTCAAAGATATACATAAGGGAACTGATAAGGCTATATATTGTTCTATTCTCTCTTTTATTAGATCATGATATGAGGTTTACAGCATGGTTTGAGAGAATCCTTCAATAAGTGTTGGATATAAAACCAAGATTTATCATTTCCTATCACCCATGGATGAATGTTCTAGATACAATCACCATTAAAACACCAAAAGATACATTGATTGTAACGACCCAAAGTTTCATTAATGGAAAATCCCTCTTGATCCAGTTAAATTTTTCTTTATGAAAAATGTTTTTATAAGATGTCAACTTCTTTAGTTTTACGTTAAGATTTGTGACCGTTACTTTTATAGACGTTGAACAATGATCATCTGAGTAGTATAAATATAAGGCTTTAACGAACCCATTTCTACTCAGACAAAGGAAGCAATGGCCTCATCCAGTAGAATTTCCCCTTACGAAGCCCATTTCTCAGAGCTCGGAAAAGAGGTGGCATCTTTGGGCTTTTCCCTTGACCAAGCCCAAGCTAAGCTTCATCAAGTCAAGCTCAAACGTGATCGTCTACGGGAAAAGTGGAAGTTGATTGAAATTACCACTCGAGCGATGTTATCCAAGCCGCCCCAAGAGTCTGTCACCATCGCACACCTTACCCTTAGGTCTTATGCGGCTATTTTAAGGGGTTATGTAACAAATAATTAGCACCATGTTCATGTACATTATTTTTGTATATAATAATGAATATAATTTCTAGTCATTTTTGATACATTGTAACTAGTTTTTAAAGTACAAATGGTGTTTTTAGTTATTATTTAATTAAGAATTATATTTTATTAAATTAAAGGATTTTTGAAATAAATAATATTTTAATAAAATGTTATTATTAATATTAAATTAATTTTTTATTAAGTATAAATGATCTTATAATTTTATGAATGCAATTAAAATTTTTATTAAGGTTTGAAAGCCATTTCTGTCAAAACCCGTGATTTTTTTTATAAATGTCAGTTTTTATTATAAAAGTGAAAATTCACACATTTAGAAAATTATTTAGATAAAATAAATATTATTTTTGGAATCAAGACGTCGAAATTATCTAACAGTGAATTTTTCATAATTTTCTGAGACAGTCAAATTTTTGAGTAATAATTAAATACCATTTAAATATATAATGTGTTTTATGACATCATAATGACCCAATGGTGATGTAATAAAATAACATAATCCTTATGTTCGGCCAATATGTGTTTTATCATTAAAATAATGAGGTTTTGGGTTTGTTTGACTTACTTTTCAAAGCATTAATGGAGCCCTCAAGACTTATTCAACACTTTGCCTTTTTAAATTAATTTCCATTGGAGTGTGACTCACCTCCACATAAGCAACCCTAATTTTTTAATAAGTTCGGACCTTGGACATGTAAAATATTGTTTTCCTCTTTCCTTTTCCAGAAACCATGGGCAAATACCATGGGATGGTTTGTGGTTTGGATTATTTTAATATAAGGGGTCCCAAACCTAAATAATAAATAATTCTCTCACCTTTCCAATATAAACCCACCCAAGCTCCCACTTACACCTCACTAAAATCCATTGGAGTTCGTCCAACCTCTACCCTAATCTCTCTAGAATCCTCCCAAGGTGCCTCAAGCTCCCAAGAGGCCTCTCACAAGCCTCTCTCTAGCCTTTGGAAGCACACTTCCAAGTAAGGGTTTTTTCTTCCTTTTTCATTTTTGTCAATATTCTTTAAGTTGTATTGACCATTTTATTTCAATTATGAATGTTGGTGTATGGCTTCACACCTCCCCCATAATTCCCTCTTATTGTTTGAACGATGGGAGAACCATTTCTCTCTCATTAAATGCCTTCCATGTACACCCGTTACTATGCCGAAAATCCGAAAGGAACTTCTCTCTCTTCTTTTACATTCAAGCAATACTTTTGTATCCTGAATCTAAATTCCATTTTTATTGTTGGGACATGTATATATATGAACTCCTTACTTTCCATTACATGTAAATATGATGAGGAACCCCTTTCTCTCTCATCAACCTTTTTTTATGAATTCTTATGTCACGTCATTACGCTGCCGAAATCGCACCGATTTTCTAAGCCAATGTCTTTGTGTAGTGAATACCATGCCCATTACTCCATCAAGGGTATTCACCTTTATGCACATTTACATATTGATTGTAATGTTTCATGTATTAATTCCACATTCTTTTATCGTGGAAGAAATTATTATGTTTTATGAATCCATGTTTTATGATCCATGTGGCACACTTATGCATGAAATGAAATGTTTAAGAAGGGTGCGCCCTTTATAGCGCTCCAATGCATTGGGTAAAGTATAGTATCATGATACGTCATGTGAAATGAGTGTTTACTCGTGATAATTCAAGTGCAACGAGGGTTTACTCGTGCTTCAAGTGCAATGAGGGTTTACTCATGCTCCATGTGCAATGAGCCTTGGCTCATGCTAATTCAATGTTAAGTGTTGTTGCCACATTTCCATGTTATGATTATCATCCTTTATCATGCCTTTATGTTCATGTTTCTCTTATGCTCTATTGATATGCCCATTTCCTAACATTTATTTTACTCCTCATGTTATTCATTATGTACTCCCTTACTGGGCTTTATAGCTCACCCTTTTCTTATGCATGTCCTCAGGTTATCCCATGCAATGCTAAGTACGAAGGAATGTAGTGGTCATGTAAAGGAATTTTTCAATAAAGATGTTGTATTTCAAGTTTAAAGATTTTATGTAATGATCCTAAGCCCCAAAGACACTAAACCTCTCAATCTTCTTTGTTGTATCAAGTGAAGTTTTATGTAATAAAGCATGTTTAAGTTGTAATAAAAAGAAGGGTTGTCATAGTTGGTATCAGAGGATAGGTTTAGTTATTTTTGGGATTAGGAAACCCTAGTAAAGCCTTAGATACAAGACTAAGTATAATAAAAACATCCCTAAGTTTTGGTAAATACTATGTAAGTGGTTTATCAAACAAATACATCCCTGTCTGGATACGAGCAGGTAGAGGCGGCTCTGGCACATATGTATCCTAGGGGTAAAACCCGAAAACACCGCTTTGAGCTAGACTCGAACGGGAACTGGTGCACGACAACGGGCCTTGCTGCACTCTTGGTTACGACACTCCTGGGGTATATGTTTTGATGAATTCACAATCTTATTATGAACCCTTATTAAGGGAAAAATTCCCCTAAGAATATATATTAGAAGGGAGATCATGAAAAGCCTGGATTGAATCCTATAGACTCATGAGTTAAAGAGATTAAAGTTTATTTATAAGTCATCAACTTTTGTCTTTGGATTACCCTTTATGTGTTACCCCTAACTTTCTTTTATTCTAGCCAATGGCCGGTAATAGGAGAACTCAGGCTAACATCCGTTGTGAAGATCAGTGTGATGATTGTACTTATGAGATGGCCAATCCAATGGGAGTGGGAAACGCGAACTTTGTCACGCTTCTCTCTCAGCTATCTCGAGTTTTGAATAGAAACACTGGTCAAGAGGAATGTTCAACCCCCCCTAAGAAAGAACAATTCGCTATTGAAAGCATCATGAGACAAAGGCCTCCTACTTTTAGTGGATCATCCGATCCCACGATCGCTGAACAATGGATCAAATCCATTGAAAAGTTATTCTCCATCCTCCAATGCTCTGAAAAAGAGAAGGTTCTCCTGGAGGCTTATCGTATGGAGGGTGAAGCTGATCAATGGTGGACGTTGATCAAAAATACGAAGCCTGAGGAGGAGATCAAGGCTTTGGAATGGAAGGAATTCCGGAAGATGTTTTTTGATAAATATTTTCCGCGCACCCTCCGTCTTAAGATGGAAAGGGACTTCCTTTCCCTCAAGCAGAAAGATGAAGAATCTGTGGGAGCATACGAGGAAAACATCACAAGGCTTGCCTGATACGCTTCCGGCTTTGTCGTTACCCCCGAATGCATGTTTGACCGCTTCTTTGGTGGGCTGAAGCCTAGCTTGCGTAAAGCATTAGCGATCCGTGACTTCGACAGCTATGAGGAAATTGTCCGATGTGCCCTCAAGGTTTAAATGGAGATCGGAGAATCACAGGGGTATCATGGGGAAAAGAAGCGTAAGGTGGAATTCAATGCTGGTGGTCTGATGGTTAAATCCCACGACGCTAAGAAGTTCCAGCACCCCACTTGCCAAAAGTGTGGAAAGAAGCACCCTGGAAATTGCCTTAGGGGGACAAGAAAATGCTTCCAGTGTGGAAGAGAAGGGAACCGAGCTGTTAACTGTCAGTAAGAAGGACCCGCGGCTACGACAGAGGAGAGGAACGCTCCGTTCGAACCTCAACGCGTTGTTCAATGCTACAAATGCAAAGAACTGGGTCATTTTGCAAATCAGTGCCCAAATCCAAGGGTTATCGGAGGCAACCATCAACCTCCAAGACAGCAAGGAAGAACTTTTGCCATCACTTATGCCGAAGTGAACCCCGACAACGAAGTGGTGATAGGTACGCTAGTTATTCATTAAAGAATAGCGAACATACTTTTTGATTCTGGTTCTACACATTCTTTTATATCTCAAAAGTTTAGTAGAACAATCCCTGCACCACCACGAATCATGGAAGTAAAGATGTCGGTGAGTACGACAAATGGGGCAATCATTTCATCCCATGAGTATAAGTACTCCCCTATTATAATCTGTGGATTGATTTTCCTGGAGAACCTCATCATACTCCCTTTGGTGGAATTTGATGCAATTCTTGGCATGGATTGGCTTTCCTTATATAGAGCCAACATAAATTGTCGGGAGAGGGAAATCACACTCCATATGGAGAATCGACCCCCGATTCTTTACAAGTGTCAGGAGGAAGATGAATCTCCTTTAGCTCCATCATCTCAAGCATGGATATTACTGCCTTATGAGCACGCATATCTAGCTCAGATGATTGAGTCCCAGGAAGAAACCACCCTTGAAGAAATGCCTATTGTGAGGGAATTCGCTGAAGTATTTCCCGAGGAACTTCCTGGTCTTCCTCCAAAAAGAGATGTTGAGTTCTCAATTGAACTTATACCTAGGGCGTTACCAATATCCAAGACACCATATAGAATGGCTATTGTTGAGCTTGAAGAGGTAAAGAAACAACTACAGGAGAATCTAGATAATGGGTTTATATGCCCAAGTGCATCACCATGGGGTGCACCAGTCCTCTTCGTCAAGAAGAAGGATGGGTCAATGCGTCTTTGCATCGATTATCGTGAACTTAACAAAATCACGATAAATAACAAGTATCCTCTCCCAAGAATTGATGAATTGTTTGATCAGCTGCGTGGAGCACAATACTTCTCCAAGGTGGACTTGCAGTCGGGATATTATCAAGTAAGGGTGAAGAAGGAAGATATCCCCAAGACTGCTTTTCATACAAGGTACAAGCACTATGAATTCATAGTAATGCCTTTCGGACTCACCAGTGCTCCAGCAATATTTCATGGACTTTATGAATAGAGTCTTTAGAGATTACCTAGACAAATTTGTGGTAGTCTTTATAGATGATATTCTAATATACTCCAAAACCAAGGAGGACCATGAGGAGGATTTAAGAACTGTATTGGAGACTTTACGCAAGGAGAAGCTCTATTCCAAGTACAGGAAGTGTGAGTTCTGGTTGAAGGAGGTCTCATTCTTGGGCCATATCATCACAAGCAATGGGATATCTGTGGACCCCTCCAAAACAGATGCAATTGAGGGATGGCCGAGGCCAACATCAGTAATTGATATCTGTAGCTTCTTGGGGTTAGCTGGATATTATCGACGATTTGTGAGAAATTTCTCACGATTGTCCAACCCTCTTACCAAGCTAACTCAAAAGGGAGTAATGTTTGATTGGAGTGATGAATGCGAAGAAAGCTTCAAGGAGTTGAAAAGGAGGCTTATCACTGCACCCATGCTCACTTTACCCACAAGTGGGGAGCTTTTTGTGGTATTCAGTGATTCTTAGAAGAAGGGATTAGGATGTGTGCTGATGCAGAATGATAAAATGATATCCTATGCCTCAAGGCAGTTGAAAATCCATGAGAGAAACTATCCAATGCATGATCTGGAGATAGCGGCGGTGATCTTTGCCTTGAAAATCTGGAAGCATTATCTTAATGGAGAGAAATGTGAGATATATACTGACCACAAGATTCTTAAATATATATTCACATAGAAAGAGCTTAATATGCGCCAGATAAGATGGATAGTGCTCATCAAGGATTATGACTGTTCAATACATTACCACCCAGGGAAGGCGAACAAGGTGGCGGATGCCTTAAGTAGAAAGGATCCAGCGATTCTATCAATGATGAGAATTGAGAAGGATCCAATCTTCTTAGAATTGATGAAGATGGATGTGGGAATCATAAAGAAGGGAACATCATCAATCCTTTCACAAATGATTTCTCAACCATCTATTTTGGAAAGGATAAAGGATGCTCAAACGGAAGATGCAGGAATCCAAGAAAAAGTGGAAGCTATAAAAAAGGGAAAATCCTCAGAGATTAATGTTAATGAAGAAGGAATTGTTCGGTTTTGGAAAAGACTATGTGTTCTATCAAGTTCGGAGCTGAAGAAGGAACTTTTGGATGATGCACATAGTTCAAATTTCTCTATTCACCCAGGGAGCACAAAGATATATCGAGATCTCCGAGAAAACTTTTGGTGGGATAATATGAAGAAGGAGATCGCTGAATATACATCAAAGTGCCTGGTGTGTCAGCAAGTGAAGGCCAAGAGGCAGAAGTCTAAGGGGATGATGCAACCATTGCCCATACCAGAATGGAAATGGGAGAACATCACCATGGGCTTTGTCACCAGACTTCCAAGGACATCCAAAGGCAACAATGCAATCTGGGTTGTTGTGGATCGTCTTACAAAGACTGCACACTTCATTGCTATTCGAGAGGATTTATCTTTGGATCAACTGGCACAGATATATATCAGGGATGTGGTACGGTTGCATGGAGTACCACTATCTATTGTTTCTGATCAAGATCCAAGATTCACCTCTATGTTTTGGAAGAATCTTTAACATGCTCTGAATACTGAACTAAACTTCAGTATGTCCTATCATCCTCAAACTGATGGCCAATCCGAGCGGACTATCCAAACACTTGAGGATATGTTGAGAGCGTGCTCAATGGACTTTAAAGGAGGATGGGATCAACATCTTCCTCTGGTTGAGTTCTCTTATAATAATAGTTTCCACTTGAGCATCCAAATGGCACCATATGAAGCCATGTATGGGAAAAGGTGTAGAACACCGGCATGTTGGGATGAGGTCGGTGAACGTAAGCAGCTTGGACCAGAAATGGTCGAAGAAATGGTGGAGAAGGTGAAAACCATTCAGCAGCATATCAAGGCAGCCCAAAGTCGACAGAAGAGTTATGTAGATAATCGTCGACGAGATCTTGAGTTTAAAGTCAGAGACATGATGTTTTTACGCATATCTCCGTGGAAGAAGGTCATGAGGTTTGGAAAGAAAGGGAAGTTAAGTCCAAGGTACATCGGCCCCTTCGAGATTCTTGATCGTGTTGGGGTTTGGCCTATCGACTAGCACTTCCACCTACTATGGCCAAGGTGCATGATGTCTTCCATGTATCCCTCTTAAGGAAGTACATACCAGACCCTTCACATGTACTCTCTTCCGAGGTGGTTCAATTAGAAGACGATCTTTCTTATGAGGAGCAACCAGTGATGATCTTAGATCGTAGAGAAAAAGTTCTATGAAATAATACAATGCCCCTTGTCAAGGTGTTGTGGAGAAACCACAAGTTTGAAGAAGCAACTTGGGAGTCGGAGGATATGATGAAGCTAAGTTACCCACATTTGTTTTAGTGTGGGAAAAGGAAAATTTCGAGGGCGAAATTTCTTAAGGGGGGAATGTTGTAACGACCCAAAGTTTCATTAATGGAAAATCCCTCTTGATCCAGTTAAATGTTTCTTTATGAAAAATGTTTTTATAAGATGTCAACTTCTTTAGTTTTAAGTTAAGATTTTTGACCGTTACTTTTATAGCCGTTGAACAGTGATCATCTGAGTAGTATGAATATAAGGCTTTAACGAACCCATTTCTACTCAGTAAAAGGAAGCGATGGCCTCATCCAGTAGAATTGCCCCTTACGAAGCCCATTTGTCAGAGCTCGGAAAAGAGGTGGCATCTTTTGGCTTTTCCCTTCACCAAGCCCAAGCTGAGCTTCATCAAGTCAATCTCGAACGTGATCGTCTACGGGAAAAGTGGAAGTTGATTGAAATTACCACTCGAGCGATGTTATCCGAGCTGCCCCAAGAGTCTGTCACCATCGCACACCTTACGCTTAGGTCTTATGAGGCTATTTTAAGGGGTTATGTAACAAATAAGTAGCACCATGTTCATGTACATTATTTTTGTATATAATAATGAATATAATTTCTAGTCATTTTTGATACATTGTAATTAGTTTTTAAAGTACAAATGGTGTTTTTAGTTATTATTTAATTAAGAATTATATTTTATTAAATTAAAGGATTTTTGAATTAAATAATATTTTAATAAAATATTATTATTAATATTAAATTAATTTTTTATTAAGTATAAATGATCTTATAATTTTATGAATGCAATTAAAATTTTTATTAAGGTTTGAAAGCCATTTCTGTCAAAACCTGTGAATTTTTTTATAAATGTCGGTTTTTATTTTAAAAGTGAAAATTCAAAAATTTAGAAAATTATTTAGATAAAATAAATATTATTTTTGGAATCAGGACGTCGAAATTATCTAACAGTGAATTTTTCATAATTTTCTGAGACAGTCAAATTTTTGGGTAAAAATTAAATACCATTTAAATATATAATGTGTTTTATGACATCATAATGACCCAATTGTGATGTAATAAAATAAAATAATCCTTATGTTCGGCCAATATGTGTTTTATCATTAAAATAATGAGGTTTTGGGTTTGTTTGACTTACTTTTCAAAGCATTAATGGAGCCCTCAAGACTTATTCAACACTTTGCCTTTTTAAATTAATTTCCATGGGAGTGTGACTCACCTCCACATAAGCAACCCTAATTTTTTAATAAGTTCGGACCTTGGCCTTGTAAAATATTGTTTTCCTCTTTCCTTTTCCAGAATCCATGGGCAAATACCGTGGGATGGTTTGTGATTTGGATTATTTTAATATAAGGGGTCCCAAACCTAAATAATAAAGAATTATCTAACCTTTCCTATATAAACCCACCCAAGCTCCCACTTCCTCCTCACTAAAATCCCTTGGAGTTCGTCCAACCTCTGCTATAATCTCTCTATAATCCTCCCAAGGTGCCCCAAGCTCCCAATAAGCCTCTCACAAGCCTCTCTCTAGCCTTTGGAAGCACACTTCCAAGTAATGGTTTTTTCTTCCTTTCTCATTTTTGTCAATTTTCATTAAGTTGTATTTCCCTTTTTATTTCAATTATGAATGTTGGGGTATGTTTTCACACCTCCTCCATACTGCCCTCTTATTTTTTTAATGATGGTAGAAGCATTTCTCTCTCATTAAATGCCTCCCATGTACACCCGTTACTATGCCGAAATTCCGAAAGGAACTTCTCTCTCTTCTTTTACATTCAAGCAATAATTTTGTATCATTAATCTAAATTCCATTTTTATTGTTAGGACATGTATATATATGACCTCCTTACTGTACATTACATGTAAATATGATGAGGAACCCCTTTCTCTCTCATCAACCTTTTTTATGAATTCTTATGTCACGTCGTTACGCTGCCGAAATCGCACCGATTTTCTAAGCCAATGTCTTTGTGTAGTGAATACCATGCCCATTTCTTCATCAAGGGTATTCACCTTTATGAACATTTACATATTGATTGTAATGTTTCATGTATTAATTCCACATTCCTTTATCGTGGAAGAAATTATTATGTTTTATGAATCCATGTTTTATGATCCATGTGGCACACTTATGCATGAAATGAAATGTTTAAGAAGGGTGCGCCCTTTATAGCTCTCCAATGCATTGGGTAAAGTATATTATCATGATATGTCAAGTGAAATTAGTGTTTACTCATGCTAATTCAAGTGAAATGAGGGTTTACTCGTTCTTCAAGTGCAATGAGGGTTTACTCATGCTCCATGTTCAATGAGCCTTAGCTCATGCTAATTCAATGTTAAGTGTTGTTGCCACATTTCCATGTTATGATTATCATGCTTTATCATTCCTTTATGTTCATGTTTCTCTTATGCTCTATTGATATGCCCATTTCCTAACATGTATTGTACTCCTCATGTTATTCATTATGTACTCCCTTACTGGGCTTTATAGGTCACCCTTTTCTTATGCATGTCCTCAGGTTATCCCATGCAATGCTAAGTACGAAGGAATGTAGTGGTCATTTAAAGGAAGTTTTCAATAAAGATGTTGTATTTCAAGTTTAATGTTTTTATGTAATGATCCTAATCCCCAAAGACACTAAACCTCTCGATCTTCTTTGTTGTATCAAGTGATGTTTTATGTAATAAAGCATGTTTAAGTTATAATAAAAAGAAGGGTTGTCATATTGATGTCCTGTTCAATAGCTTTCCAAGGATATTGGGACCATAAACTTAACCTAGTGAATTTCTCATATAATAATAATTTCCATTATATCATTGAAATGGAACCATATTAGGCTCTATATGGGAAGTGGTGTTAGACTCCAACATGATAGGATAATGATGGAGAGTGAATGTTTATGAGACCAGATATTATGAAAGGAATGAAATATAAGGTTTGAATCATTCATCAACATATAAAATATGCACAATGTCAATAAAAAAGATGTACAGACAATCATTGATGGATCTTAGAGTTTGATGTCGGAGATAAAGTGATCCATCATATATCTTCATGGAAGAAATTCATGAGGTTTCGTAAAAAAAATAAATCATTGTCTTAGATACATCAACCCATTTGTGATCCTTTATTACATCAATGTGATGTGCTATTGAATAACATACACACATAACCACTATCAAGTACTTGATGTGTTCCATGTATACCTCTTGATGAAGAACATACTAGACACCTAATATGTATTAAATCTTAAGGTTTTACCATTAGAGAATTATCTTTCATACAAGGAAATGATAGTGAAGTTATTAGATCATAAAGACAAATTTCTACAAAACAAGACAACCCACCAGGTCAAAATATTGTGGTGGAGCCACAAGTTTGAGGAAGCGGCATGGGAATATAAAGAGGTGATGAAAAAAAAGTACCATCATTAGTTTTATTTTATGAAATAATTTTTTGGGTGGAATTTATGAACATGGTAAGAATGCGAGAACCCAAATTTTTATAAATTAAACTACCTTTTTGAATTAATAAAATACTTATAAAGTATTGTGGTTATAAAAAAACATGCACAAAATTTAGTTATTTGTACCATTATAATTTAAATATTATCAAATTTAAAAGGCCACAAATCATCATAAATATTGATAATATATATATATATATTTTATATTGACCATTAAAATTAATATATTAAGTGTTATGATCAAGACCAATTGACACAAAAGGAAGGGGTGATGGCCTCGAAAAGTAGGATTGTACTCAATAAAGCCGATTTATCATGGATTTAAAGAGAATAAAACATCACTAAGATATTTACTTGACCATTACTAAGAAAATATTCAATGAATAAATCATGCATGAAACCGTTTATAGGATATGTTTAAAGTATATCGAGATAATATTCCAAGCCATGTTCAGTAAACAACCCTAAGAACATCTCACTATCACACACCATACCCTTTGTTGGTGTAATAAAGGGGTTTTTATATTGAAACTAACAGTATGAATTTCAATAATTTATTTTTATTTAAAAATGATTATATTTATTCCTTTTTAATATTACTTTTTCAATGATTAAATAACGAGTTGGATAATAATTGGATTTTGATACGATGAAGTAGAAATTGTATTATTGGGAAATATATAGTTTCAATTAAGACCCAACATTTAATGAAATCAAGAAATTTTGAGACAAATTTTATTTTAATAAAATATAATTATTTAATATTATTTATCAAATAAAAGTGATAATATAATTTTATATAAACAAATTTAATTTTTATAAGTGTCATAAAACTGTTTCAATAAATGTTCTGTAGTATATGCCATAAAATTCATCCCCTAATAAATATTTATTTTCCCATTAAAATATTTTATTTCATGTTATTTTATTACTGTTATAAATTCTTAATGAATCCTCCAAAACCAATATCATATTATAACTTTTTAAAATAAATAATTTATAAACCCAACTCACTTCCACATCACTAAGAGAATTATTTTAATATGTTTTGTTATTATCCATAATAAATAATAATAAAACTCTTATTTAGATGGAACCATAGGAAAGTATCATTAGAAGTTTGTTTGTTTGGACAATTTTATCATATAGATTTCAAAACTGAGGTTAGAAATTAATAAACAATAATCCCCTATTTTTCTATATAAACCCACCAAATCTCCCATTTCTATTCACTTAAAACCATTGTATATTAAGGATACTCTATAATTTCCTTTCAAGATCTATCCCACAGTGCCCAATTCTCTTTATAATATCCTTCCAATCCTTTATAAGCTATATCTGAAGGAAATGGGTCGTCTCCTTATACTATTTATTCAGGCACTTTCTTTATGACATGAATTTTGATTTCCAATTTTTCATGTTGACATATGTTTTTAATTATACATATTACTATCCTTAGGATTTTCTAGTAATGTTATAACTATTTTTATCTCATTCACCCAATCTATGAACCTTTATGAACACTTGTTACATTGTTGAAATTTATAATATGATTTTCCCTACCAGACCGTGGTGCTGTGAAGTCCCATATTTATTTCCACTTAAAGGTATTATCCAATTTATAAATACCCATAGTATATTAGATACTTTCATGTATGTAACCCACACTACATTATTATGGGGATAATTTTGATGAATACATTCATATATTTTATGATTTATATGAAAAAATTATGCATGTACATGATATAAAGCTTGTGGGTGGGCCTAAAATAATATATCCCTCCAATGAATTGGGAAAAAATTTATCTCATGATATTCCATTTATGATGCATGAGTGGTTACCCTAGACAGTCTATGTGTTGTTTTCTTGGGGGTTATCCACGAATTTTGTTTATGATTTCATGTTTTTTGTTGTTCCAAAATTCTAAAGATGCCTTAATGTTTTCATAATATATTGCGCATCATTGTTCAAGATCATGATTATAAATCCTCTTATGTGATATTTATATGCCTATTGGCTCAGATGTATTGGTTTAACTTATTTTAGGTTTTTTTGCTTATATATTGGTATTTATAGATAACCCCTTCCTTATATAAATGCGGATATTTTCTTGTGAAGTTTTAGAAGATCCATAGATTTTAAGAGAATGTTATTCGGTTTGTTAATATAAAATTTTATTTAATTTTAAATTTGTTATGATATGTACCTAATTAATAAAATTCACTAAAGCTCATGATATTATGGGGTCTTATTAAAATTATATTTATGTACTAAACATGGAATTATTTTTTTTTGAAGATATGGGTTGTCATATTGAGAATCGAGCGTTGGGTGTTTGGAGGAGGGGTGAAAGAAATGTGGGAGTCATGGTTGATACAAAAGGCCACAAACTATTCAGTGGGGATTCTAGAGGTGTAGGTTCTTTTAATGTTACCATTGTCTAGCCAATGGAAGCCACCATGTAGTAGGGACCTCGTGCTAGGCCAAACTAATCAATGGGAAATCAGTCTTTGTCACCTCAAACACCTTTTTTAATAACTATAATCAATATCTTTGACTATAATTCAAATTTTATGATTATAGTCAATATCTAGGTATTAATTAACATCTCTCCACAATCATTGGTCGATGTATTTATCTTTGGTTGATCGATTAATCCTCTTATCATATATATGTCCAAGTCCTTATCATTTCCTTAATATCTATTGAAATAAGAAGTGATTTTAGGATGTGTTAGTGGAATATATTGTTTATTACATGATCTATCTCAACAACATATCGATTCATCATGCATTAATTTTCTAATGGTAGTATTTCATTATTGATTTTGGTGCATCACTTGTCACATTTTAGGTTTGTTTTGATATATCTTACTGACTGAACTTTTTCTAATGGAAATAATATTATAAGATATGATAATTAAGGTTTAGGGTATCATATTGATGGATTAACCATTCCTTCTGATGCGTGAATCCCATCATGTTTGGTGTGCGACCTAAGTGCAGGGTTGGTGGTTCTTTATATAACTTATGATTTATGAACCATTAATGCTTTCGGTTTCTAAAATGGTTTTATAAATGACAATCGACATGATATTTGAGTTTTTTTGATATACCTGGATAAATTAGTTTTTGATAAAAGATGGGTTTCCCCTTTTTTGGTTAATGAAACATGTTCTCAAATGAAATATGAAAGGGTTTGTGAAATTGGATTGAAATGTTTTATTTTGGATGAAAAAGGGATTATTAGAAATTATCTTTTGAAATGTGCTAATCCCTTTTGAAATGATTTGATAGATGAATCATAGGGGATCCTTGAGTACCTAGGGGGGTTTATTATTGGGCCCTATCCTTTGACATTTTATGCGGATTTACTTATGGTGTTCCTCCATTTAAAGATAATATATTCATTGGATCTATGAAAAATATCATGAAACCGTATGGGGGTTCACTTGATGGTGTGTTATGTTACCCCTATATTGACTATAAATTTACCCTAGGGATTTATGTGAACAATAGTTTTGATATATGTGGTATAAGTGGCATAGCTTGGTAGATCCTATGTTATCCATGGAGTGATCTATATTATGACTGGATATTCATTTTTTGTATTTGACATGGTATATAATGAATTCTTTGATAAGTCTAAAATTATTTTTTTGAAATGTACTTTGAAACTATTTTATTTTTTATTTTGTATAATAACTATATAATGGGGAATTTTTTTACCATGATTTTAATTGAAATGTTAAATTTTATTTAGCATTCTATTTTTTTCATATAAAGATCATATTTTTATTATTTAAAAAAGTCATTTAATAGAAAAATCAGTCGGGATCCTACTGAAAATATTTATATCACACTCTATACACAACCTTAGTGGTGTATAGACTATGTTTTTTCTAATATAGTAAAAGAAAAGGATTCATAGTGAGGTGGTAAATTTTATGTTAGATGGCTATATGTTACTGGGGATGAGATGGTGGGATGCTAAAAATTTATCACAATGAGTATCGATTTATAGATTTTGAGAATTATTTTTTGGTTTGTTTTGACTATGTTATTTGGTTCTGACTTACAGGTTTAGTTGCATCACAAAGTTGTTATTCATTTTATCTATGAAATATTTCATGTTTTCCTTGATTCATAAGCAATCAAACATATACATTAATAAATTTAAATTATTATAATTCTATAAATGGACCATATGAATACCTATAATACCATATATGGTTTACATATAACATTTCAATGGCAATTTATTAGTAATTCTCTATTAATATCAGCATTTCTCGGTATCCAATGTTTCATTTTTCTTGAATATTTTAGTTGTAATGTTTTAACCCATCAAAGATGATGATGGATAAATCATATAAAAAGTATTAATCATGTCATAATTATAATATTTTATCATTATATTAACTTTTATAACCATTAATAGAATTTTGTGATAAAAAATTATTTTCATCACTTCGTCGAGATGAAATTCCATTCATACATATGATTGATGCTTTCTATTCTTTGAAATATGGAATGAAAGAAAGGCAATTAATATTTTACATTTTCATAATATTTATATACCATAATATATATATATATATATATTAAATCTATCATAATAAAAAATCATCAAAGACAGTGATTTTAAATGAATCATATCGCTACACGTAGCCAGTAGTCCACATGTACGCACGAGTGATCCATTGATTTCTCATATAATAGAAAAGTGGTAGGAAATGGATTTGAAATCATCAAAATAAAATATTAGTCTATTTTTTTATAATAATTTCATAATGCCTTTATGTATTTCAAAAGTTTATAGAATATGGAATAAAAATAAACTGAATGATCTCAATTATGATTTATACCTCTTCCTTGAGAGTCCTCATTTGTCTTATACCTTAAGCGTTGAAAAATTGGTCTTTGGATAATTAAAGGGGATCAAGGATGAATGAAATAAATATATTTAGTTTTTTAGTTGGCCTTTTATGGTATAAAAGTGTCAAATGATGTGAATATGGGAGGAGAATCAGATCCCTTTTATAAGCAAGGGGAGGGAAACAAATGGAATTGCTTAAAATATATCAATAATATAAGGAAACTTTTATGAAAGAGTGGAAAAAATGAACATTTATTAAAATATAAAGAAAAATAAGTGTTAAATTTATTAAAAAAATAATAATTATAAAACTATATGTCCCATTACTACCCTTATTTTTTAGTTTAATCCCCTGGTAAAATAATTTTAACCTTAACTGTGATAACAAAATTTTAATGATTTTAAAATTAATTATGAAAAAATATTAAGTAAATACTACTGAATTATATTAATTATTATTAATCAAAATAAAAAATCCATTTTACCATTTTAAATTTCTATATGTGGTATAATTTAATTTTTAATAAGAACAAAAAGCGTAATGAAATCCCATTTATAACAAGAAAATTATTTTTTTATTATAAATAAAGACACTTTTGAGGTCAAAGTGAGAAACCGTAAGTTCCAACAAGCACCCAAGAACGACAAACAAAAGTTCAGAAACAACCTCGTCCAAGCCAAAGCAGCGACCGCTAACTCCAAAGAAGGACCACTCGACGATCCCATGAACGCATGGTCCCTCCCGATGGCAAGCCATCCCTCTGTATCCACCACATCCCAAATGGCCTGCAGAGGAAGAAGCAACACACTCTAGCCCATCTGAGCCGAACTGACCCTTCCACGTTCCTCACACAACAAGATTGGTGACTCAACAAAGCATAAGCTAAGAACTAAGTAAAATAGTGTCATTGAAAACCAGTTGAATCCTACCAGAGTCAGAGTCTCTAACCAGCCTCCAGGATAAATTAGACACCTGCAGAAGAGGATCCCCCCTTATCATGTCTTCAAAGGCAGAAGTCAGTTTGTTCCAGACCTGCATATACTCCTCAAGTCCGATCAACCCCTTATTGAAGCCTCCAACCAGGATCGTGTCCTGTTTATCCACCCAACTATACTGTTCCTCATTAAGCTCCACTTCAAGATTCCTACCCATCATCTTGGCTTTATCCTCTTCTGAGGCATTGAGGAATAACACCTGCTCTGTCACCACATCACCCGAACTTAAGACCAAATCTGGGGAAGGGCCAAGCTGTCCAGGTGACTTAAGACTGATCTCCTTGTTCAGCTTCTCAACCAAGATATTCTTTGTAGACCGGGTCTTCATAGGAGGCAGTAAGGAGGAGTAATCCTTCCTACCCCTCTTCCCTCTCTTCCTCCTGATACCCCTCGATCTGACTTCTGCTTCTGAGAAACTTCTACAAACCACACCCTGTTCGGATTCCCTTCCACCATCTTCACCCTCCTCCACATCCAGGGAATCTGAATCAGTTTTGAGATCCTCCTCGGCCATCCTCTCATACCTGTTACTCAAGACTACAGGATTTCGGACAGGAGAAACATCCTCTGACAGTAAGGCAGGCCCCGACCCCCTGCATCTCCAAGGCTGGTCTGGTCCTGCACCTCCAAACCATTCCCTGGGGCAGTACCCAGATCAGTCCCCCCCACTGGTCCCTTCCTTCCATAAGACACCATCTTCCCCATCTTCTGATCACTCCAGAAAAATAGATTTGTCAAAACCCATGCCCATATATTGGAGCTGGAGATTCTGAACCTCCAAGCCCCTGGTCAGAAAACCTATGGCCTCCCTTCTGGTAGTCTCGCCTGTTGGTAGGGAGGGCCTCTCCAATGCCCCAACCACTAGCCCCCGAACTTCATTCCCCATGCTGCTAAATGCCTGGGAAACACCCAAGTCCTTCTTGGGGCTTCCTACAACCGCCTCCACCTGAGGTTCCAAAACTTTCAATCTCTCCTTCACCACTTTACCTGCAGAACCCGCTCTCCCCGATTCAGTATGAACCTCTAACAACGAATTACCAGAACATGGAAACCCCACCCCAGATTGACCAGGATATCCCTGGACCTGGACACCCCGGAGTGCCTCAATATGTTCACTGGTATCCGAAGGCACCTCTTGTGACCTCAGTGTGTGCGCAATAGGTTCATTTCCATTTCCAGGACCAACTCCCTTGCCCTCGGCCTGAACCGACTCACCCTTGCTCACAGAGGAAGTGCCATCTAGAACCGTCGAAGTCCTTTTGCAGCACTCCTCAACGCGGTGGCCCTGTCGATGGCAGAAGTCACAGAACAAAGACTAGGATTTATAGTAGATTCTTTGCACGTACCTGTATTGTACTTAGATCACAACCCATACCTTGTCGGGTGGAGGACGAGATAACTCCATTTCAACACATATTCGCACAACAAATGGGTGCACCAAGGAATAGGTCTTTCAATCCGCACAGAGGAAATGACCTATAGAATTACCTATTGATCGGAGGAGCGCTGGATTCTGAAAGGGAAGCGGTAACCCCGAGAGTTGAATCTAGATTTCCGATGATGAAGAGTTGTGATTCATGTTCAAATCAAACGTCCATCGATGTAAAAAGAAAGGAAAACCTCTCACAGATCTGCTTGTACGAGACCAGGCCCGTGCTAGGTCGTCTTTGTCCGCAAGACAAACAAGAATTTGGCGCGATCTAAGGAGTCCGACAACCGCACGGTGACCTAAACCCCATTACTGGTTCACATACCACTCGAACATCTCGACCGAAGGTGTACACCGAGTGAACTTTGTGACCAGGGCCGTAGAGTGGAGTGACGATGCTTTAGAAAATTCTTTGGCCGAAACTGGGACAACTGGATGTCCGTTGCAGATTCCAGGAACCCTTGGGGATACGTCGATGCTGGGGAGGAGAGGGCTTCTCTTGGGTACAACTTCCCGAGAAGGAAGATCCTGCCCCTCCCCCTGAAGGGGAGGGGCCGTCGCCGCCACCATGAAACTAGGTCATCGCCGTCGAAGGGTTACGGAGCACCGCCACTTCAACATTTGGATCACGAGATTTAAATCCCATTTATAGAAAAATTCATTTTTAAGCATAAAACTAAAATTACATATAGGAATTACCCTTTTAAAACCATCAAACAAATTACAATATATTTTATTGAATATATAAAATTTTAATTTTTTTAAAAAAAATTTACATATTAATTAAATTTATTATGATAAAAAAATATTATGTGCCTAAAACAGCTTTTATAAAAATTGGTTTTAAGCCCAAAAATCCACTTACACAATAAATGAGTATAATAAGGATTACTTTTCAATTAATTATATTATTTATAATTGTTTTTGAAGCATTCTACATGGGGCGTACGTCTTTCTTGTTGGGTGATGGCGGCGCTGTTTTGTTGCCTCGCATTCCTGCTTTCCAAAGGCGGGTGACATATGTTCCTTGTTTATGGACGTTTGCTCCTAGATCGAAACAAGATGATGGGATATCGATTCTTCCTTCAGTGGATTCCTTCTCAAAACTCATCCCCTAGTTGGGGTCTCCCTTATTGATTTAAGACACAATTTGTGAAACTCTTCCTAGTGCCATATCTTCATGGACACCAGTTAATTACACTACTTCTGTTGGGTCATTCCAAAGGGTCTGGTCAGATAAGCAACCTTCAGTTTGGGGAGTAGTCACATTGGACATCACTGTTGTGTCAAGACGCTGGGGCACTAGCGCGTCTGGGTTTCTACCCTTTATTATAGGGCTTCTCGAGGGCGTGGAAGCCTGAGACATCCCACGTCGAATGTGAGGAATCTTATGCGGTAGGCATGTCTCTGAGGTTTTCCTCAGCTTCCCATGTTTAAAAAAGGGTATGATGTAAGTTTAAAGTTCAGCGGAGATGGATCAGACTGATTAGAACACTGATCAGAGTGGATCAAATGGGTGCAACCCCTGGAGGGAACACTGATATAGCGGGTCAGTTTTCATTACCTCACAGGAATGTGGCGGCTCAGGAAAGAATAAAGATGGATGATGGAGTGTTTGAATGAAGTGGATGGTGAATGGGATAGAACCGCCATGTGGGAAATGATAATTTAGGGCTCGAGTCTCGAGGAGATTTCCTACATATCCATGTGGCAAGGAATCAAAGTCCGCATAGTTCAGTAGGGTGAAGGGAAACCTAATGGGGTTTCCTGTTAGAATGGATACCTGTATTGGACCTGGAGGAAGTGAAACCTTTGGATTGGGGTATGACCTTCCAGAAATACATAGTCTCCAAGGGAAGACCAGGCAATGGACATGAATTAGGGTATACATATAGGACGACAACCTGATGATGTGTATGGGGCTCACGCATAGTTAGCAGCCCATGTTGGCTAGATGCTACTAGGATGGACCAAAGATGAGGGCCCCAACAAAGGGGATTACAATTGCTTGCCACTGAATAGGGGATGCAATGGATTACCATAGAATTAGGTCACAACGGCTTACAACTGGGTAGGGTCACAACAGCTTACCACTAGATGGGGTCATAATGGCGTGCCGCAGATTGAGGTCATAATGGCTTACCGCTGGATGGGGTTGATATTCATGAAATATTACTACATACCCATCCTATGAGAGTGAGATCAAACCCATGTACTTCATATGGGATGGGGGTCGGTGGACCAACACGAATGAGGAACTGGGGTCTAGATGGATGGGGGTTTTGAACCACGTGGAGGCTTCCTACGTACCATGCTTGGTAGGGATCAAAGACCTCATAGTTTAGGTGGAGTGGGTGAACCGACGTGAAGGAGGTTAGACCGACCGGGTGATGGGCTTGAACCTCAGTGAGGCTTCCTACATACCTCACCATAGCATTTATCAAAGTCCACATTGTTCAGGTGGGTGCAATGACTTACTGATGACTGGGGGAACAATGTCTTACCGCTGATTGGTGGAACAACGGCTTACCACTGATTGAGGTCCATAGTTTAAAGTCATGTAGGATGGGGGTGAACCGACATGAAGGAGGACCTGGGTCCCAGATAGATGGTGTGATTTAATCTCATGGAGTCTTCCCATGTACCTTTCCATGTTAAGGATCAAATACCTCGTAGTTCATGGGGTGTTTGGTGAACTAACATGAATATGGTCAGGACAAATGTGTGTTGGGCTTGAACCTCAGGGAGGTTTCCTACGTACCTTGCCATAGCAAGGATCAAAGTCCACATAATTCTGGTTGGTGGGTTGTGGGGATTACACTCTAGGCATCCCGGATAGGATGTAATGGTCGATTCTTGCTCTAATCCTGCATGAGTGATGCTCGGTGTGAGAAACAAGAGACAACAAAGACCTAATGATCACGTCACGAAAGGTGCGTTCATGGAAAGTATATTAGGGCCACACATAGTTGGAGGCCTAAAGAGGAAACAGGGGCTTATGCATGGTTAGCATCCCATGTTATAGAGATTTGGACTTAATCCTGGAGGGAGGCCCATGTGGTGATAAAGGCCAGCGGTATAGGGATTTGGCACCTAGGAAGAGAGGAGGAGCAGGGGTGATGCCTACTACAAGGAATGTTAGGGGCTTACACCAGGGTGGTTTCCCTTTCCCCAATGATAGATGCCTCTCTGATAAAGTGGATGCCATTCTATGTGAGGAATTATCTCACTCTCAGGGAGACCAGTGGGCATAGAGAATGTCCGAGACGGGGCACCGTGCTTGCAAAGCACAAGGCGAGGTCACAATTTAACATCATGTGCTGAGGATGACGGAACTTGGAAATTTAACGTCCTGCAGCTCGGACGTGGTGGATGCGCTCCACACCCCTAGGAATTACATAACTAGAACCCTCTACACCTTAGAGAAGAGAAGGGATGGGAAACACCATGGATAAGGAGTGTCGTGAGGTGATCCCATTGGGGGTCCATGTTAGCCTGGCTATGTGAAGAAGTAATAGTCATTATCATGCCAATGTGAAGAAGCAGAGGCAAAGAAACACAACGTTCATTATCATCTAAGGGACTTTGATGTTGCTTCGTGAAAACCTAAAGTGCCACATGGGAAAAGGAGTTGCAGAGAAAAGGGGGTCATAGTTAGAATCCTTGTGAAGCTCTGGTGCTCAATGAAATGGAGGGGCTTCGTGGATGGATGTGCTTCGTGAAGTAAAGTTGCCTAGGCATAGGGAATAGGTGCATGTGGGAGGAGATTCATGAAGTGGAAAGTCATTTGCGAAGCATTGCTTCACGAAGTAGGGGGGTCTCGCGAAGCAAGGTGTCGTGAAGAAATATGCATCATGAAGCACAGTGACCCTGCCTTAGAATGTGGGTCATGTGTGTGTGGAGTGTGTTTCATGAAACATAAATGATTCACGACAACCAGAGTCCCTATGGGTATCTCCTTCTAACAAAAAGTCATGTGGGATTCACGAAAGGAATCCCTCTTATAAGAGGGGTTCAATTAAAGAATAGGGGGAGGCACTTCGTAGAGAAAAAGTACCTTGAGGAGCTAATGGTTCGCGGAGCTGGAAGTGCTTTGTGATTTGTGAGCTCAGAAGGTGAAAGGTTGGATGATCCATCCATTGGGCTTGAGGGGAGCCCTGTATTTATATTCAAGAGGAACCGCGAAGCAGATCTCCCAGGACACGAAGATAGAGTTTTCTCCACAGAGGTTTGTGAACATCAAAGTCGGTCGTAGAGCCTCCCACCTCATGGATTCGTGGAGGGTTCGCAAATATCAAATCAGATCACGGAGGATCCCGCCTCCTCGCTCCATGACAGGCTCACGATTGTTAGATTCGTTCGTAGAGCCTCCCAACTCCTTGATCTGCGGCAAGGTCGCGAATGTCAAAGGGATTCGTAGAGCCTCCAGCCTCCTCGCTCCATGGTAGGGTCACGAACGTCATAGCGGTTTGCGAAGCCTCCCACCTCCTTGCTCCACGGCAGGCATGGGGCCAGGGGCTCCGCGAAAGGGCTACGTGTGGCAGCACCGGAGAATTCCCTATTTTTTATTTTCTTCCCAACTTTTGGCATTAACAAATTCCCCCCCCCCAGACATAGATTTGAGGAGAAATCAAGGGTTAAAGTATATGGTTGAATTACCAAAATCTCTCTGCCATCCGTGAAGCTGTTTCGTGAAGAGGCCTCACGAAGCGGATAGGCGAGGTGTATGCTGAGAGCTCCACAATTCTTGGTGTGGCTTGGATGCTTTGTGAAGCCCCAAAGGGTGTCTTTTATAAATAGGTGATCTGACCTCTCTTTTTTCCTTTCTTCTCTCTGCGTCTTTGGATTTTAGCACTCTTGATTCACGAAGCTCTGTGTACTTCACACTTGATCTCCATGAATCGGGGCTTCTACTTCATGGTGCACAGTGAGTCTTTGACTCCATAACAATGCTTATAAACTTTATATTGAACGTCGGGGTAGGGATCTGCGAACATTATTTGTGAATGAGCTTTGTGAAATTTCTCTGTGAATGGGATTAATGAATACAACACAAAAAACTCCCAAACATAAAACTTAATGGCTCATCAGGAGGCTACTAGGGGGTCCTAGAAGAAGCTTCCTAAAGGGAGGAGATGGAGAACAGATTGGGCCTAGGGGAGTTAATACAGATCCATTCTGACCATGGTTTTTTGGTGGAGCTGCTATTGGGGAGCCAGAGGAACTATCCACTGTGCAAGAGGCTACCTTTTTATGGATTCAGGCTGAGAGATGATGTCTTAATTCCTGAAGCAAGTATGGACGAGCCGGACTACTGGTTCAGGAGTACACTGTGTCAGTGCCAATGGTTTAGGGTGGCTGACATCCATGCTTGAGAAGACTCCACACCCATTGATGCTGACTGCCTATATAATGACCTGAAAAATGTGGACAGGAAGGAATTGTAGCCTAAAAAATCACCCCTATGTACCAAACAATCATGAAGGCAGTCTTGTGAAGCCCAGAGAAGGGATGGATAGAGTAGTGGGACCTGTGCTTGGGCAGAAACATCATAGATGATTGGGCCTAGGCCTACTAGGTGGGTGCTTCATGTGAAGAGTTTGGGGATGAGATGAGGAGAGTGGGAGTATATGAGGCGGCTTGTGCCTCCAAGTTTCACATCCATCATATGAAGCAACTGATGAAGGAGTTGATGATTAGGTGGTCATCGAGGAACAATACCTTCTATCTACAACACGGGGAGGTTTGTATTAGCTTGTGGGATGTGCACCAGATCGCAGGGGTCCCAATATTGGGGGCTATGTATGATGAATTCCTCCCTATCATGGGTTTGTGGGAGGATCCATAGAAAATGTTGTGGCTGGTGATGGGGTTGATGGAGCTGGTTTTGGGAGAGGACAAATAATCCATAAAGGATGTCCATTTCAGGCGGTGGTTCAAGAAATTTCTGAACTTCACGGAAGACATGCAGTTTCTGGTGAGGCCTTGGCCTTTCCCAAAGGGGGCAAAATGAGGCAAGGAGAACTCATACTGACAGCTCATGGAGGACAACCAATGGAAAACATGGGGATTTAGCATCATCACTGAGCAGCTGCTGATAGTCAGGCTTGCAGCATTCATCACATCTCTCATATGTTCTTGGATACTGCCGGTGAGGGATTCAAACAAGGGCCTGTGACCCAGCACATTTATCATGGCATCCAGGTTGGCGATAGGAAGACAAGTCAACCTCAGGATCCCAATACTCCCCAAGATATACAAGATGTTGTGGAACATCAGTGTGGGGAAGAGTATATAGAGAATATATAGGCCATTCCACATCCTGTATGGGTAGATAGCGGCACAAGTTAGAGGGGTTTATGAGTACCCAAACCCCATATCACCTTCAGGGTTGAACTTCTGCCCCTCTATTCTGAATTCCGCGGGAAGCTTTCCTGGCAAGATGACCACACGATTGGTACTGAACAGGGTGTGGAAGGTGGAGGAATTCAACATTCACCCATTTATATTGACAATATGTGCTTTTAATGAAGACGAACAAGGAAAATAAGAGCACTGGTCCTATCTCCTGGCCTTTCTATGTGGAGTCCTAGTGGAAAGGGTGGTCCGTGAGCCCCTCTATGAGTCGTACTCCCCACATCGATTTTCTAGAAAATTTCTGTGTATGTAGCGAATAACCCCACGGGTCTATCTAGGGGTGCACCATGAGGAACACCTATGTGTGATGAGGTAGATGTTTCTCATGTTCGCAAAGGACGACATGAAGATGCAGAACAAGATACCTCCACCTACTATTGTCTTCAGGTTGGTAAAGGAGTATTCCCAAATCTGGGAGGTGGCCTACCTTGGGGAGATGCTGAAGCAGAAAACCATTTGGATTGGTGATAGTGAGCCTCCCTAACCTTGAGGCTTGGGCTGGAAGGTGGCAAGGGCATCTCACGGTGGCGGGGCTGCTATGGCGGCGAGAACTGCACCAGTTGAGGGTGGGGCAACAACGATAGATCCAACAGTAGTAACAGACCTCGAGGTTCTAGAAGAAAAGAGTCATCCAAAGGGGAGGCCACCGAAAGGATTCCATAGGATACCCACCCAGGCTCCGGGGAAGCGACTACTTCATATAGACATGCTAGAGAATACTCTCTTCCCAAAGGCTAGGGACATCAGAGAAGTTAACCGAAAATTCCTCAGCCCATCTGATATGTGGCTACATTTGAACATTCTTAGGATGGATTTTCCTAGGATGGGCCCTATTAGGGCCGACTTTATGGTTCCCCAGGTAGAGGAGGAGCAATACCTGGAAGAGATGGAGGACTTTGTGCATTCTCGAGGTGCCCCACATCAAACTACAGACCATGTCAAGGTGCTGCTCGATTGTACGGTCCCTCTACAATTGTTGGCCACTAAACTGAGAGAGAGATTCCCTTTTATGGAAGAATTGGACGAGTCCTCCTTGGGGGATGAGGAAGGTAGAGGGCGTCCATTGGAGGATGGAGAAGTTGTCAATCTGAACTCAGACATTGAATAATTTTAAAAGGACCTTGAGGTAAAATCCCAAGCCCCTTCCTCAGGGTCTTCTCCCAGGTCATTCTGAACTACTTGCTAATACTTGAACTGTGTGGGAGAGTCTCATACACATAACCCATTCTCGTCCCTCAGGGGATACATATGCGGGGCCTTCAGGATCAACACATGTGGCTGCATCAATTTATACATCTACTGGGGCCAGGACACCAGAGGTGACACCTCCAGAGATTTTAGATCTTCCGATAATATACGGGGGGCCATGCCTCAGGGTCCCAAAGGGGTCAACCCAAGAACAAGACCGAGAATTAAATACCATTAAGTTTCTTCCACCAATTTTATCGATGTCACCAATTGACCATGTCAAATAATATCTAAGACCCTTTTGGAGTGCATGATTCTTCAAATGGCATGGGTCTCTTTAGTGAGGTTGGTTGGTGCTTCTTGCGGCGTCTTTCCGAGAGGAAATATAGTGATCGTGGAGGCGGATATCCAGACTTACCGAACTACGGAGCTCCCGATCACTGGTGGGACCCCCAGCGGGGCTATGCCTGAGATTATTAAAGTGGTATATGATGATAAGGATCGATAAGATAGCGTATTTCCCACCATGATTGATCAAATGCCTGATGCAGACCCTGCTGATGAGTTCCTGAGGGCGTTCCCCATATATGAGCCTGCCAACCGCGCTGACTGGGACGAGAAAACCTCTGATGAAGAGGATAGAAAAATAGTTGGTTGCCGATCATGGAATCAGATCAAGCACTTTATTGGTGACACCCCCAAGCACAATGGTTGGATGATATGGACAGATATCGCTCATGACTGTGCGAACTCTATGCTGGGGGAGTGGACGCCCAACGTCCTCACATGCTCATCTAAGATCTTATAGTGGAGAAGATTCAAGATTATGATAGAGGAATTGGTGTGGGATGGATACAGAGGAACATGGTGAACATCAAGAAGCTACGGGAGGCTGATAACGATGTTCAACGGCTGTAGGTCAGGGCGAATGAGCACTCATCCACCCTTAACGCCCAATCAGGGCTGATATTGCGATTGAAGGCCCAGATGGCAGAGGCTGAAGTGGGCCTGAAGTGAGCCTTTGAATAGATTACTATCATTTGGACTGACGTAGAGTGGGCCTAGAATGCATCCGATGAATTCCTCCCCATCGCTGCCGAGGAGGAGCGGAAACTGAACAGGTAAAAACAAATCTTGGATGCCACAAGCTAGAGGGTTCCAGAGCTGCAGCTTTCTTTTGACGAGATTAAACTATCCATGGGAGGGATAAACACGCGGGTTATATAGAGATCACAAACCCTCTAACATACTTTAATTAGTTGATTTTTTGGTCCCTTAGAATGCATGAGTCTTGTTATTACTGTCGGTTTGGCATGCATCTGTTATATTCATGAAATATCCAATGATCAATCCCTAAGCTCACGCGGGTTAGCCCAATGTGAGAAACAATAGATGATCGCTATGTTATTACATCTGAACATAAGATTAATGACCAATTTTCATGCATCTGGGGTTTGAACAACCAACCTAGATTTTGGGAAGAGAAGGGGGAGACCTGACTGGAGAATGAAGCTCTCAGAATAGTCTTATTTCCATTTCCATGTGTTCTTTTTTGCATGAATTGGGTAACGTGAGGGGCACTGAAATAAATCCGAACAAGGGGGAATGAATGTTGAGAATCACAATACCCAAGATTTGGAACATTGTAGTTATGACAAGACAATTATGAATGACTGTTGACCATGTTTGATACAAAGTATACTTATTGATTTAGAATGAAATGGGGATAACAAAGTAGGGCTGACCACTGACCATGTTTGAAACCTGACTCGAAATGTCATCCATTATTAATCCAAAACATTATCCTAGGATAGTAGGTGTGCCATAGGCCATGCATCCATACTGTTAGGGGGTTTCTCTAGATGTGAAGGTGGATGAGGATCTGAATAAAGGGTACACAATGCATGGAGAGTGGAGTGATGGGTTGTACGATTGGAGTCCAACACTATTGAAATTACGCCATTGTGGTGGAAACACATTAGGTGGGCACATCGATCTGATCAGGGAGCCAACATACTTCTGAACATGATCTATCTTGTTAGGATCTTTAAAGACCTATAGTTTTACATCATACAATATAGAAGGTGCACAAAGTTTAATGTTCATACAGCCTGGACCATGGTTTAAAGTTTATACACATGTTACATGGACTGTAGGCTCATAGTTTAAGGTCATAGAGAGTGGACTGTGATCAGGGATGAGGGGCCAAGAGGGTTAATGACCTGGGGATGGGCCCAAGGTGAAATGACTAGGTGTTACTACATATCCCATAAATATGAGAATCAAACCAAACGTAGTTCTTGGGGCACAGTGTGGTCAAAGAACAACACCAGTAGGGAGAATCCTCTCAGGGGAGGAAACTGATGCATCCCATGATTAACATAGGGCATCCTGAACATGATCAGGGTAGAACAACAGTTTGGTGTCATGTGATGAGGACATACAGACTCGTGTAGTTTAACGTCATTCGATAGGTTGTAGAGTGTATGGGAAGATCCCAGGAAGGTATTATGTGGTGTGGTAGCTATAAACCCAACATGAATGAGTAGTTGGTATCCAGATCACACCACTTATCCCCAGAGGAATCTATTTAGGTCATGGGGAAAAAATTGAAAATTAGGATGCACCCAAAGCAATGTGGCCAGGCGTTCCTATGTACCGCATGAGGATGGGAATCAAGCAATACGTATTTCGGAGAGCGTAGTTTAATGTCATGCGGGATTATGAAAGGCACGCGTGGCATGGTTACGCCAGTACACGTCCTACTAGAACTACTAATCCCACGTGAGTCATGATCAATGTGGGAAACAAGAAGTAGTGATGGGACATTCCTTGCACAGGAAGGCCCACATCAGCAGTGAAGGGAAACTAGGTGATTGACGTCCTAATGATGAAACCCACCTATATAATTCACCTTGATGTGCGGAAGAGTAAATTGAAGTATGTCAGAGTTCCACTTGAACATAAGAATGTGGAAATATGTGAATCATGATGCTCGAGATCTAGACCACATTGATGGTGGCATGGAGATAGGAGATAGTTGTTGACCATGTTTGAAACATAGCATCCATTTCATGTTAGCCTGAAATGTGGACATACAAATGACGGTGGACCGCTGACCATGTTCGAAACAATGAACCTGTCCCAAATGACATCAAAGATCTTCAGGTTCATTGGTTCAGGACGGTAGGTAAGCCAATGTGGCATGAGACTAGGCCGCAAAGGGGGTCCCTTAAGACCTGGAAGAATATGAGGATCCAAATGATGAACTCACGAATCTTGGACATGGAATGAGGGGAATTTCCCCGTGAAAATTCCATATTTCAGGCACTTTGTCAAAAGAATTCTGAATACAACTATAAGTCATATCAGATAGAGGGAGTCAAGTACCTTCCACAGGACAAGGGTCCCAAGGTCGCACGATTTCAACATAAGGTCTTAGGGTGGATCATTATGGGGGATTGATTTAATGGACTATGCATAGGGTGGCGAAATAGACAAACATGATGCAAATTTCCCATAGGAAGATCTTTGTTTTGGTTCATAGAGCTCGAACCATGCTGGAAAAAGATATGGCAAGAACATGGTGTGGCTATTGATAAACCCAATGTGAATGAGAACCTAAGAGGTACTCACGACACCACATGTTCCCAAATGAGTTCCATCTAGGTGGCCAGAAAAAAAGGTATACAATTTTTTGATTGTTGGAGCTGGACCTAGAGACAAAAATGCCTGGGCATTCTTACGAATCCCATGAGGATGGGAATCAAGAAAAATGTAGTTCAAGAGGATGTCGTGAAGTTTACCATCTTGCAGAAAGTACATGAAGTGGTCTTAGTTTATGGTCATAGAGCTTAGACAATGGATGGTTGAAAATGAGAGACACACAGTGCTGTAATTACAAGACCTGACCCAAATGAGGACCTAGTCCAGATCACCGTGTTCTTCTTAGGGGAGGTTTCAGGACGAGGGACCGAAAACAAAAGTTAGGTTGAGACTGAGGCAAGGTTCACATACATTCCTTTTTACCCCATAAGGATGGGTATCAAGCTGTAGATAGTTTTAAGGATGTCATGGTAGGATACTGGTGTTAGGTATAATAAGGTTGTCTGGGTCTGGACCTTGCACCAAAATAAGAAGTATTTGATATATCTTGTTTTTTCTTTTAGGTTGAATGGTTATTTGGGGTGATGGGCCTAGGATAGAAAGTCCATGCATCGCCATAAGAATCAAGCCGTATGCAGGCACTGACAAATTGTATGGCGCGTGACTGATACCCAACATGATGCGCCCTCGAGTGAGGATATCACGTTGCAGCGCAGCTTTCTGTCATGTGGCCAGGATGATAATGGCATATCATTGGGTTATGTGATAGGACCAAGAAACATAGTTTAACATCATATGTCTTGAATGTATATTGGATAGATGAGGATCAAGAGGGAATGTGCATGGTGTGATAAAGCATACTCAACATGAATGAGGAAGAGGTCACATCACACTGCGTGTGATTCCGTGAGTGAGACCTCAGGCCGAGGGGAAAGAAAAGGATGAAGGATAATGAAAAGGAGAGGCTAGCTCTCAGTTGAGATGGAAGTGAGGGCTAGATGTCTGGGTGTTCCTACGTATCCCATGGGAATGGGAGTCAAGCCACACATAGTTTTTGAAGGTGCCTTTTATCCTTTTTCGGGACAACATATAGTTTAATGTCATGTTGAACTCCTAGAAAGGGGAGTACATGGTGCAACTAATGAAAACCAGAAGTGAATGGAGACATAATCCCATACCACACCACACAGTTCCATAAGAGTTAAATATCCAAAGGCAGAATAGAAGAGATAAATTAGTGGAACTAAAACTAGACGCAAATACAAGATGTCTAGGCATTCCTATGCATCCCATGGGAACATGAATCAAGATGTATGTAGTTCTAAAAGAGATCTTAGTTTATGGTCTTAGAACTCGGACCAGGGGGAAGTGAAATTTTCCAAATAGGCATAGACCATGATCCAATCCGTGATCCCACGTGTGTCGATCTCGGTGTAAGAAACAAGGGCGAAAGAGGGTTTGGCAATACATGGAATGTATGTAAAGGAGAAATTGTTGAAGATCCCTAAATAATTCCATACCACAGTTTTGTCCTCCTACCATGCAAATGTGTACTAAGGGATAATACCAAGAGTGTGGAAATTCCACTTTAGACATAATGAGGTGGAAAATGATGTGAATCATTTAACCTACATTAATGGCATTAAGGGGCTTCCATGACGGTGGAGGATAACTATTGACCGTGTTCGAAACCCAACATCTATATCGTGGTTGCCTGAAAAGGGACAACCAAATGAGAATCGACCGCTGACCAAATTTGAAATGTGGGACTTGTATCAATTTGTTGTCTAAAACCCTCGTGGACATTGGCACGTAATGTTAGGAGAGCCCTTAGTCTTAGAAACCATGACATTTGGGGGTCCCTTTGGATGTGATAGATAATGGAAGCCCAAATAAAGTGGAATAAAAAACCTGAACAATGGGTGAAAACATGTCAAGGTAGAATATGACACTCTAGGTTCTAGACTAGAGTACTCAAGGGTCAATTGATAAATCGTCGTAGAGGGTCGAGGGGCTCAAATTGAAAGTGGACGATTTGAAAGGATGACTGTAGAACAAGTTTATCAATAACTATTAAGAGAAATAGGCAAATAGCTTGGTTGTTACAGACCAGATGTGAATGAGGGCGTAAACCTGCACCACACCATATACCCCATTCCCTAGGGAAATGCATGCCAAGGGTCCAAGACAAGGATTGATCCAAAGACTAGATGTTCAGGTGGTCCTACATATCCCATTAAGATGGGAATCAAGCCAAATGTTGTTCTACAAGAGACACAGATAGGTGTTGGACACCCCAACGAGGGAGGTGTACGGCACGATGAGTTACCAGATGTGAACGAGGCCATAATCCCGCACCACACCCTAGAGTCCTAAATGAGAACTTGGGATAGGTGATTGAAAATTCCAAGGGGCCTGAGGCTGGGCCCCAGACAAGAAGTCCCGACCAGTTTGTAGTTTAACGTCTTGTAGTGAGGATGAAGTTAGGGGTAAGGTATCTCATCCAGGGATGTGTACGACATAGAGAGTAACCTAACGGGAATGAGGACATAATCCCTCACCACTCCATATAGACCTAAATGAGAACCTAGACCAGGGGCCTGAAAAGTCCAAGGGGCCTAAGGATTGGCCTCAGATGGGAAGTCCCAACCAATTTGTAGTTTAACATCTTGCAGTGAGGACGAAGGTGATCTTAGTTTAGGGTCATAAAACTCAGAACATAGAAGCTTCGTTTAAAAGTAACAGTGATGGAAGAAGAGAAATGTTAGCTAGATTCACAACACAACATCCACCCTTGGGTGACCAGAGGTTGGGGAAAATAATTGATTGTCAACCATTTACCGTATTCTCAACACGAGACTTGTATAAACTTGTCGGTCGCAATCCTCAAGGGTGTTGGCCAGCTGTGGTAGGAGAGACCTTGGGCTGAGAATCCATGCCATTCGGGGGCCCTTCTGGATATAGAGGGTGAAAGAAACCCAAATGATGGGTCATGCCGAGCATGGCAGGGCCTCTTCTCATGGAACAGGGGATAAATGAAGGAAGGGATATCTCCAGGGGATATGTGTGGCATGGATAAATAGCCCAACGTGAATGAGGACATGATTCCATACCACCCCACACAATCTTAAATGATAACTTGTGCTAGGGGCCCAAAGGGGTCGAAGGACCTCAGGCTAGGCGTCCTGAACAACTGAATCCATATGACCACTTGTGCTGTTACTGCCTCGTCATAGCTTCTAAGCCCATGTGAGCAGTTCTCGGTGTGGGAAACAAGGATTCATATTTGAATTTCCTTATCATATAAGGGTCTTATAGATGGTATCCCCCAAAGGGAATCACAATTCAAAGATGTGGCTGTAAGGATGAACCACCTCACTCAATGTTTGGGATCTATGGGGGTGGTTACAATGACAAAGGATACCCACTGACCATGTTCTAAACATAGTTTCTTTATAGTGTGACCTGAAATGGGAGCACAAATGCGCATCGACCGCTGACCATATTCGCAGCGTGGGACTTGTATCAATGTTTTGCTCAACATCCTCGAGGGTGTTGGCCCGAAGTGGTGGAAGAGACCATATTCCAAGCATCCATGCCATTCGGGGGCCCTTTTGGATGTGAAATATGGTGAATTCCCAATCAATGGAGTGGGTGAAGCATAGTTGTGCCCATGAATTTTAATGTCCAGTAGGGTGGTGAAAGGGATGAACATATCCTGGGAGTATGATGTATGGTGGGATCAAGATGAGCTCTACATGAATTGTGGAAAAATAATGTACCATTCAATGTGTCCCGACCCAAGGGGGAATTTTGACATTTGGGATGGGCCAACAGACAAAATGTCCGGGCGTTCCTGCATATCCCTTGAGGCTGGGAATCAAGATGTACATAGTTCTTAAAGGCCATTTAAATTAACATCATGTGGTGAGAAAGTGGGAGACTAGAAGAATGAGAGGGGAGAACATGGTGTGATCATCATAATCCTGTCATGAGCAGGGCAAAAGAAGCCTTCATTATTCCATGTAAGGATCCTCCAAGAGGTCTACCCTAGGGGAGGGATAGTCAAATAAGATAATTTGTAGGCTGTACTCAAGATTAAAATTTTGAGCATTACTACATTTCTCATGCAGATGGGAATCAAGAAAAATGTAGTTCTAAGGGTTTATTTTAACGTCTTGCAGGACGACATACAATTTAACGTCATGTGGGATGTTTTACAGTGGAAGGTCAGGTAGGATCGGGTAGTTTAGGGTCGTGTGGGACCAAATAGTTTAGGGATGTGCTGGACTTTGTAGTTTAGGGTCATGCAGGACCAAGTAGTTTAGGGTCATGCAAGACTGGGTAGTTTAGGGTCATGCAGTATCAGGTGGCTCAGGAAAAGTATTTTTGTTGGGGAGCTTGACATTGGGGGGAGGAGTTATATGCTCACGATCCATAGTTACCCGGGAGTATGCAGCATCAGGGTAAATCTAGTAAATTATGTATGGTCTTTTCCATTTGGGTTCCAGTTTTGTTGGCTTCTATCCCGGAGTCATTGTCGTCTTCAAGGATAGGACAAAATCACATTATAGGAAAGAGCGATGGATAAAATTCTCATTGAAAGCTCCAGCTATCTTATTTGAATGGCTTTCCAATCTGTGCAGGTCATGAAGCCTAATTTCATCAAGTTCTTCCATCTCAGCGATAAGAATTCTAGCTACAATATATGGCACAATCTGATCATAGATCATTGTGGGTAATGACGGAAACTAAATCTTGATAGTCAATATGGCCTTTATTCCATATAATAGGGAATATGGAGTCACCTGGGTGGAATTAAGATTCATTGTCTGATAAGCCTAGAGGACATTGGGGAGCTTGTCAGGACAACTCTTCTTGTTCTGACCAACCATTTTCTGCAAAATGTTAGATAGGGTCTTGTTGAACGCCTCGATCTACCCATTTTCTTGCACGTGGTAGTGGGAGGTATGGTTAGAATGGATGTTGTACTTGGAATACAATTTCTACAACTTGGCTTCCCAGAAGTTGGTGTCATTATCAGTGAGGACAATGTGAGGGTATTTAAACTGGTAGGTGATATTGGAGCTCATGAAGTCAATGATAGAACGTTCCTTGACCTCCTTGAGTGGAACAGACTCTGCCCACTTGAAAAAGAAATCTATAGCGTTCATGATGAACCAAAATTGGTGAGCCATCACCTGTGGATATGGTCCCATGGCATCCAGTACCTAGATTGAGAAGGTCTAAGAGTACTTGGTATTGTGGAAAGGCTCTAGTGGCCAATTCATGAAGTTAGAATGAACCTGGAATGCATGGAATCTTTGGAAAACATGATGCAGTTATAGATTATAGAGGAGAAAAAGTAACCCATTCTTCAGATCTGATGGGACATCTTTGGTACAGTCTGGTGGGCACCACATGAACCGGAATGAACCTCCTGCATGAACTAAGAAAACTTGACTCCCTAGATGAAACAGAAGAGAACACCATCAAACATGCACTTTTAGAGGATCTTCTCAAGACTGAGACCACTCTAAAAGGTAAAATTCAGCACGCAACATCAGATTCGCTCGTTCTCGGCCCGATCTTTTGAGAGATTACCATGTTGTAGGAATTCGAGAAACGGGGCTCTCCAGTTGAGATCCCCTTCAACCACTGTACCTGGGGTTCCTGATGTGGAGGCTCTGATGGTATGATGGATCACCTGAAAGCCATTGTTATCCCTTGGGGAGACAGGAGCAATGACTCTTTGATGTGCCACGTGGAGAATCAGGTCATCCTACTCAGGCTCTGAAAGTGATGCAGCCAGGCCATCCCAGGCATCCTCTCAACCGTTCTGAGATCAAGGGACATGAGTAACATCTGGACAAGATGGGAACTAGGCTATTAGATAGGGTGTGTTCTCAAAGAATGGTACAGGCTCCGGCTTCCTGAAGACATAGTTATCGTTGATATGTTTGATGAGTAGTTCAGAATACCCTTTCACATGAAAATTTGGCACATCAGTCTCGAGGGACAACTCAAGGCCAATGATGAGAGCCTGATACTCTGCCTCATGGTGCAGCCTTCTGACAATAGGAATGAGTATAGTAGAATGGCTTGTGTTAGGGTAATAAAGATGATACCCATGCCTACCCTATTGCGTCTGGGGTCATTGAGCCTTCTACCGGTGGGAGTTCAAGAAGCACCATCAAAATGAATTTGCCAACATGGGATGGCCTGATCTACTGAGAGGATTGCCTCATCAGGAAAATCAAGGTCCATAGATTGTTCTGTGGGGGTTGGATGGGAAGCAAGGAAATATGCCAATGCTTGCCCCTTAATAGCCTTATAAGGGAAAAACTTGATGTCGAACTGCTGGAGGATTACTGCCCACCATGCCAGGTGGCCTGTCAGCATGGGATGACTCAAGATGTACTTCAGCAGGTCTACTCATGACAACATTTGTACCTCGTGGTGTTGTAGGTAATGCCGCAACTTCTATACTGTGAATACGAGCACGAGGTAGCTTTTTTCGATGGGGGAGTCTCTGGTCTCCATATCGAGAAGCATGCAATTGAGGTAGTAGAGGATTTTTTAAGTTTCCTCATTGTTCTTTTGAGCGATAAGGGAACCGATAGATTGTTCCAGGGAAGTCAGATAAAGGAATAGTGGTTTTCTTGAGGCCGGTGGCATCAAGACCGGAAGTTGGAGAAGATAATTCTTGATTTCCTTGAATGCGGTCTTGCACTCTTCGTCCCATTCATTGGTGGTTCCTTTCTTCTTGTGCCAATAAAATGGATTACACTTTCCATCCAGATTCACAAGGAATAGGTGTATGTAGTCCATGCGGCCATGGAAGCCCCAAAGATCACAAATATTACTCAGGGGAGACATCTGGATAATGGCCTTCATCTTCACATGGCCAATCTCGATACCTCTATATCTGACAACAATGCCGAGGAACTTCCTAGAGGTGACCCCAAAGGCACATTTCAATGGGTTCATATTTAGGTGGTGAGAACAGAGGAAGCGGAACACTTTCTCAAGGTCCTTGAGATGGTCCTGGCATTGGTGAGATTTGACCACCAGATCATCCACATATCATTCCACTAATGTCCCAAGGATTTCCTTGAATATGCGATGCATGGCCCGCTGATTGGTTGCACATGCATTCTTTAAGCTGAAGGGCATGAATTGGTAAAAAAACATAACTTGTTGTGCCTTGAAGGCTGTTTAATCCTCATCCTAGGGGGCCATTCAGATCTATTTTTAACTAGAGTAACCATACATGAAAGAGAGGGATTGGAACACAACCACAACATCAATCAAAAACTCTGTCACTGGAAGGGGAAAGTCATCCTACGGGCACTGACGATTGAGATCTCGGAAGTCGATACAGACCCATATTTGTCTATTATTCTTCCTGGACAACACAATGTTTAGATATACATTTGGGGTACTGGAACTCATTAATGAATTTGTATCTGATGATCTTATCAACTTTCACCTCTACCTTGACATTATTAGAAGGGTGAATCATTCAGGGATGTTACATGAACCCATAATGATTTGCAGGGAGACCGAGGAGATGGAAGAATACATGAGAATCTAGTCCTGGAATATCTTCATAACACTTGGAAAATGCATCACATTGTTGTTTTAGGAAGTCTATGTACTTATGTTGATCCTTGAAGGACATGGAGACATTGATCAATGTGGGTCTCAGGTCTGACTCACTACAGAGGTTCACCTGTACCAACTCGTCGACTGTGGAAGAGACGCCCCCTTCAAAGGGATGGGGAATCCTTTAGGTCATCTTCTTAACATATGGATAAAGAATCTCTAGCGGGATGAGTCACTTCTATGTTAGCAGATCCTAACGGGAAGATGTTACCCACCTGAGCTACAATGGACACCATGTCGGGAGATTCCTATTCTGCCACAACCATAGTGATGAAGGCTGTCAATATGATCCCATCTGGACTTCGACCCAAGTGGCCACAAATGATCATATCAAATCAATAGTGGCACGTTTTATTGAGGCATTTAATTCCATCCGGGAAAAATAGGCACATATGATGTATTTTTTATTCCATGGGGCGGACATCCCGATACCTTATCGAGGTAGAAGGCTCTAGGATCACTTGAGCCTGATTTTTATAATAGTACGAGGTGATTTTTTTTCATTTCTTAGACCTAGAAATGTGTTCCCCCCTCGTCCCAGACACAACGAAACATTGTAACATGTTTGGGGTTGTGGCCTCTAATAGGTGGATTGGAAAGATGTAGGAATCATCTAGATCTATCCACGGGACGGTCGCAACTGTGGCATGATCGACCTCGTTGGTATGAATCTTCTTGTCCTTTCTCTTATAGTTGTTGGAATCCAGATAGTGGGATGCACAATAAGAAAATTGAGATGTGTCACCTCGAAACATGCCCACTCGACCACTAAGGGAGTCATTGAGGCACTGGTGATATGATGAGGGAACCACAATGTGCAGGTGGTGCCATGGACTTCCCATTAATGCATTATTGGTGGTGTCCAGGGAGACTGCCATAAATTCGGTGCTGGAAACTAGGCCACCAAACTGGGTCTTCAAAAAGATCTTGCTGACTAGTGTCTATTCAGTCCTATTATTACCATGTACTCTTTATTCATAAGGACTTAGGTCATCTTCAGGCAATCCCAACATTTGCAGTGTCCGAGTAGGGATTAGATTAATTCTGGAGCCCGTGTCAAAAAGACAACAATGAACCTCCAAGCTAATAAACTGGCTGGTAATGAAAAGCGAGAGAATGTACCTCTATATGGGGGGCCTTAATCTTCTTCATAGAATGAGATAATGGCCTGGCATTGATCATTCTCGATCGCCTTAGTGTGAAAGGACTCTACAGCTGCTACCTCTATCTCAAACTGGAGGGGGCTTCTTAAAGCCTCAATAAGGGCCTCACACATATCTGATGACAGGTAAAGGGCCTCAAGGATTGGGAGCCTTGCTAGGATACTATAAATATGCTTAATAACAATGTACTTCTTCACAATGCATGAACTTCTGCTTGCAGGAGGCCGCTCCATGACATGAGGCATGGAGGGCCCTGCTTGCTTGACCAACGGGTGACTATTTCATGGCATATTCAGCTCCTCACTAGTCAAAGCCTGTAGAGTGTCTACTGGATGAGGGACAAATGACTGAGACCAGCCTATAGTAGGGTGTGTCTGGTTGTGGCATGGTCGAGGCGACTCTTCCTGATCTAGTAGCCCAAATGGCGGGGGAGGTGGGCCTGATGACACCGGATGAGGAGGCAGTGCATGTTGAGATCTATGTTGGGATTAATTTCTGGTCATAGTGGCATGAACGACCTGGCTGGTAGATCCAACTTATGTGAATCAATGAACCCTATGGCCGTGGATCCACCGACGTTGGTGGTGACTGGTGAGGTTGGGGAGATCCGCCACGCACTCCCCATCTTTGGGAGTCATGTAAAGGTTTACCAGCTCCACAGTATTAACTGAGGCATACCCTTGACTATCATTTTAAGAGTCATCCACTACTATGCGGATTCTGTGATGAATCACCATCTTTGGGGGCATGAATTCGCTGAGAGCATGTGACTATGATTACATTGTCGGGGCTCATTTCTTTCTCTTGTGCCACTGATGCTTGCTCTTCTGGGAAGAGGCTGACTGAGATGACGATGCAGAAGTTGTAGTCGTGGCTTCTGAAGGCTCCAGCTGATTCAGGAATGCCTGAATGATACCATTTCCATGGTTGATTGTTTTGTGAGCCATCCTGTCATCATACATTTGGGACCCGTGGTTATAAACCTACTTCCACTCTCCTTTGTCGTCGCTATTTCTATATGGACTTATGAAGAAACATGCCACTTGTAACGGGGCTGGGCCCTGCCTGACTATGTTGTTTTCAACCTGGTCTTGGAGCTAGTCTTTTAACACATAGAACTTCTCCAAAGTGTTCCCCAGGATCTGGTGATAGGGTCAGTAATTAGGGTGATCAGTAAGGTTTTCCCCTTTCGGTCTTCTGCAGTCAGAAAAATTAACGATCCCATGTTCCAAGGAACTACGGAAGTAAGGACCAGTTTCTTGTTAAATGTGTTGGTACAGTTTCACTTATCTGGAAAGGGGGCCCCTGGAGCCTGACCTTGATGGGGGGATGGAGGAGATATTCGAGGTGGTGGAGCCTAATTATCCCGCCTTGGTGGTGGCTGCGTGTTGTGTGGGGTCACCTACTGATTTTGATGCAGATGCTACTCGGCCGGAAGCTGCACCTATGGTTGTGGGCCTCTGCAAGGCTGTGGAGGTGACTCCACTGGGAATAATTCTAGTTGTCTGGGAGCCTCTATTTGGGCCACCACAGCGGACTCATCTCTAAAGGAACTCCTTGTGGGAATTGTAGGGGGAAACAGACGTGCCTTGCTGGCCAGTTGCAGGGCTTCTTCTAGGCATTGGGCCTTGTCAGAGAAGTCTTGGAATCCTCTAGGGTAGTTTTTTATTATCAAATAGGGAAACAATTCTGTTTTAAATATCTATACACACATTGTTAGTAATTTCTCATGATTTAGTGGCATGTCAAGAAAGTATGTAAGCCCTTTCCACAGGGTGATAAAATCTAAGACATGTTCATCAAGCCTCTATTTTTACTTGTAGAGGTCTTCTATACTCGTCTTCCGAGTGGTGGAGATGAACTGTTACAGAAACTACCTGTGAAGATCCTCCAATCCCACTATTGACCTGATGGGGAGTTGGCTACACCAAAAAATATTCAGGCCCTTCCATTGACTGTACAAAACACTGGAGCTTGGAGGCCTCTTGTAGCATTGGAGTTCCCAACATGGGGCCATATATTGAGGTAAAGTGGGCCAGGTGCTATGGCGGGTCCCCTATCTCATTAATGGGGGAGAAGGTGAGATTTACAAAACCCGAGGGTGCTGGAATATCATCTACTCATGCCAGATACAACTTTACATCATGTGGGAGGGCCACCTGTCACGTTTCCAATGCCTAAAGGCGGGTGATATGTGCCTCCATTGGATCATCTGGGAGGTGTCCCTATCTTCATGGGGGATCCGTAATCACGAGTGTGTTGGAGGGTTCTTCAACATGGTAAGCAGGCCTAGCGGCTTGTGGAGAGGCTCACGGAACGGCCCTTGGGGTAGTTGGGGGAACCTGAGTTGGGTCAATTGAATTGTCGTGCCATTCTAGAGGGTTTGGTGAGACACACCACGCCCCCTAGCCGTAAGTTCTAGATTCAACCCTGTCTGTGGGGGCAGGATGGTCTGGGTTTCCTAAAGACAGCTCACTGAGGGGAAGTTTTTCCTACCTCTACTACCCTGGATTAGGATTTTCATAGTCTAGCCATCATTTGGTAGCCCATTCATCTAGGAGGTTATCAACCAACATCTTCTGTTCGACAAGTTTCTACCGTAACACGACTTTTTCAGGGTCTTCCTCTGTTTTCTACGCTTATCCAGACATGTCAGAGGGTTTGGCGGCTCTGAAATACTCCTTACTCTTACCGTGATTTCGACTAAGGACTAATTCCTTGGTGGGTGCAGGGAGACCCATCAGGCTCCTTTATTGATGAGTAACCCTCCTCATGGGGTCTAGTAGTTGTGGCACACCTTCAAGAGGGAGGTCCTTGTCTAGGAGCTCCAACTCATTTTCCTCTTCTTATAGGGTGGCCATGTTGAACGTGACTCTACCTGGGGGCATGTACTCCATGTCTCATAGCGAGTTAGTTTTCTGTCAAATAGGACTAAAGAGGAGGGCAGGATATTTCCCCCAACCATGGATCTGCAGGTGGGGGGAAGTCTCCTTGATAACCATGTAGAGTACCTTGAAACTCTGAACGCATTGATGTTGGAGGGCCCTTTAGCGACTAGGTGACTTAGGGCACTGGGCCACATGTAGTGTAGACAAATCAATGAGATGACATTTCTCACCAATATCTTCAAAATTTGCTTGGATCATGTAATAAACCACCCACTGATGACGAAGGTGAAATTGCATCTCCTAGAGGGTTTGACGGAAACACTGAACTTCCTCTAGGGTGAGGGATTTCGGTGCCCAGAAATTTGGTGGTTCCATGGGCAAAAACATCTTAGAGAAGTGTTCCACTATAATTATATTCCATAATCTCCTTGGATTGGATTCAGTTCTGGGCATTCATTACCCCACTCGTTAACCAAAGGAGGCTGAGGAACTGATAGCGGTACAAAAGCAGACCACTGTGATGGTAGGCTGGCTGGTGGAGAGTATGACGAGCGAGCCGATAAACTGCCATATCTCAGGTTGACCACCAAAGAGTATAAAAACATAGACACCACATCTCGTTAGGATGGGATGATGGCCATATTTCATGGCACAGGTTCTAGGGCTACTGGTGATGTGACGCACTGCTGCCCACCCGCCATTCTTACACAGAATAGATAGCTGTGATCTTTAGTCGAGGTAGAGAGCGCTTCTAGTGACCACGGTGGTGATTGCATGACCATAACCTATGGGGTTTCCAAATTTTAATCCTCATGGATATAACAGTGGAAGGTGGAAGGAATCTAATGGACCTCACATTCTGTTAGTACTAGGATGATGCGCCTAATTCTTGCTCCAACCCTTGACACAGAGGAGTAAGGGGAGGGCTCCCATGATGAGTCTTATTTGCTTCAGATTCTAAGAAGCGGAATGGTTTAATCTCTCTCCAGACCATCCCAGAATTCGTCTTATGGTGGCAACGACCCACCTTCCTGCATCTGGATTTCTCTTCGGGACATGGTATATTTTTGACACGAGGAGGTCCTTCGACTATACTAGTGCTGGGGCAGAGAGGGTTTCTACCTGAGGAAGCTAGGGTGCAAGGATCACCAGGACAGATATCAAAGGGGAAAATGGGAGGACCTTCGCGAGTCATGTTGGAGTGGGTAAGACCTCCACTGGTACCGGTATGAGCATAGGGGGAACATCCATACTTGTTTTACTAGGTGAGATTAGTATGATAAGGGTCCTCATACTGGTCGAGCTGAACATGGGTAGGACCTCCATGCTGGGTTCTTGGGAGGCGAGGTTGGCCTTCACCCCTATGGTTGCTGAGGCGAGGAGGACCTTCACGAGCTGCCACAAGGACACGGGGAGGGTCCCCACATTGAAGAGTGACCGGATGTGAAACTTCCCCATACCAATAGTCTGTGGTGGGGGGGGGGGGGATAAAACCATATTTGGTTTAGTGGGCACGGGAGAGAGTTCTGTACTAAGTGTCACCGTGGTGGGGTGGACCCTCATTTGGGTTGAATTTAGCATAGGGTGGACCTCCATGCCGAGCTTGGAAGTGAGTAAGATCCATGTTCTCTATGGTAGTGGTATAGGGAGGACATCTGTACTTGGTGGGATCACTGCGGGTTAGTCTGCGGCGACCACTGCCTGTGCTGGGAACCAAGAGAGTGGACCTAGCCTACCCATTGGGCGGTTGGAGCCTTGATCTATGTTGGATGTACAAATTACCATGCTCAATGTATACATGGATCTAGTGATATACATCAGCGGTGGCTTGGGAAAGAGTATCCGTTGACGTTGACGCCCCTTGGAGGACGTCCTCTTCAGCTTTCACCCAATGCTTGCATTGGGTTATATAGACCGGATCCGGTGGCAGATGTACGTGTCTTACCTAATGCTCATCTAGTAATACTGGGTGGCAGCACTGATGCGGCCGGGTTGGGGCCCTTACTAGGAGTCCCTGGAATGGGACTCTGACCGGGCTGGCCCGAACATCCCCTACCTCATTGGCGTAGGGTAGGGAGTTGTCGAAGCATTCCGAGGACAGGCTCCCAAAATGGTTATATGTTAAAGTGGGGAGTAGTGGCTCCCTACGCGGCCCATTAGGGCCACTTTGAAGACATGGAGCAGATGCCTCTAAATCTAGGCGAGCCAAATTTTCAGTCGGGATAATACCCTCCTCCTCGTACCAGTATATGAAGTCATTGATCACCCTTCGTTGGATGAACTCTGTGGGAGAGATGGGGTGGAGGTGCCCATTGGTCATGGCCATTGAGACCATTGTAGAAGAGGGGGAACCCCATGGGAATGTCAAACTGGTACTGCCCCTGCCCCAACCCCTGCTTCGGTGTGCAGGTGGTGATCGTGTTCCGGGTGCAGTAGTTTGGTTTCTGAAAGCAGGGATATTATCTCATCAGTGCTGAAAGAAAAAGTGAATCGACGACCAGATCCCCAATGCCATTTTGTCTTCCATGGTATGTAAGATGGATCCAAACTGACAACGTCGTAGACTGAGACATCAAACATCATGAATGCCCCAACATTTGGTGATTTTCACACCAGGCCCTCTATTTTCTTGGCAAGAGCCGGTGCCAGATAACTGGATCCGATTTCATACTAATCCATTGATTCCACCAATGATACTAATCTCCATATTGATGAAAACATCTTCACGTCGGGATCACCATTTCCATTTATGATGCTTTATCCAGGGCAGGCATGTCCATATTGTTGGGGGACAACAGTGATGTTTTGTTTCCACACAATCCTGCTTTCCAAATGTGGGCGGCATCCATTCCTTGTTCAGGGACATTTTCTCCTTGATTAAAACAAGATGATGTGATTTCAGTTCCTACTTCAATGGATTCCTCCTCGGAACTCGTCACCTAGACCAGGTCACCCTTATAGATTTAAGATTTTGTTCATGAAACACTTCCATGTTCCACATATTCATGGACACAAGTAATTTACACTGCTTCTGCAGGACATTCGAAAGGGTCGGGTAAGGGTAGAAACCTTCGTTTAGGTGAGTAGGAACGTTGGAAATCATTGGCGTGTCTGGACATTGGGACATTTGTGAATCTGGGTTTCTTCCCCTTATTATGGGGCTTCTCGAGGGTGTAGAATCCCCAGGGATCCTGCGTTGAATGTGATGAATCATATGCTATAGGCATTTATCTGATTTTTTCCTCAGCTTCCCATGTGTAACACTAGGTATGCCTCAAGTTTAACGTTAAGCAGAGACAGGTCAGACTAATCAGAACAATTATTAGATTTGATCATATGGGTACAACCCATGGAGGGAACACTAATATAGGGGGGGGGGGAGTTTTCATGACCTCAACGGTATGTGGCGGCTCGGGTAAGAATTAAGATGTATTAAGAAGTGTTTGAATGAAGAGATAGTGAATGGGATGGAACTGCCATGAGGGTGATGATAATGTTGGTATTGAGTCTCGAGGAGACTTCCTACATATCTTAGTGGTAGGGAATCATTGTCCACATAGTTTGTTTGGGTGATGGTATGCATAAGAAGGTGGCCCATGAGAATAGATGCATGTATTGGACTTGGAGGAAGTAAAACCACTTGGTTGGGGCATGACCTTCCCAAAACACATAGGCTCGAAGGGATTACCAGGAAATGGACATGAATTGGGGCATACACATAGGACGACAACCCGATGATGTGCATGGGGCTCACGAATGGTTAGCATCCCAAGTTGGTCTGACGCTACTCAGACAGACCAATGACGATGGTCCCAGCAAAGGGGATTACAACGGCTTGCCACTAAATTGAGGATGCAATGGCTTACCTCTGATTTAGGTCACAATGATTTAGTACTAGATAGGGTCACAATAGCTTACTACTAGATGGGTTCACAATGGCTTATCACAGATTGAGGTCCCAACGACTTACCACTGGATGGTGTCACAATGGCTTACTAATGATTGAGGTCACAAGGGCTTACCATTGGATGGGGCTGATCTTTATGGAATATTTATTGGTACCCTGCCTAGAAGACCAAGATCCAACCCGTATGGTTCATATGGGATTGGGGTAAGGGGACTGAAACGAATGAGGACCTCGGGTCCAGACGGATGGTGGGCCTGAACCTCATGGAGGCTTCCTATATACCACGACTAGACAGGGATCAAAGACCTCATAGTTCAGGTGGAGTGGGAGAACCAATGTGAAAAATGTCGGAGGAACTAGGTTTTGGGCTTGAACCTTAGGGAAGGTCCCTACATACCTCACCATGGAAAGTATCGAAATCCATGTAGTTATGGTGGGTGAAACGAATTACCACTGACTGGGAGAACAACAGATTACCGATGATTGAAGTCCACAATTTAACGTCATGCAAGACAGGGGTGAACTGACGTGAAGGAGGACTTGGGGCCCTGATAAATGGTGGTACTCAACCTCATGGAGGCTTCGAACATACCCTGCTTTAGAAATGATCAAAGACCACGTATTTTATGGTGTGTTTGGTGAACTGACGTGAAGATGGTCTGGACCAATGGGTGGTGGTATTGAAACTCAGGGAGGCTTCCTACGTACATTTCCGTGGAAAGGATCAACATATATGTAGTTTAGATTGGTTCATTATGGGGATTACATTATAGGATACCCCTGATAGGAAGTCATGGTTGAGGATTGCTCTAAGCCCACGTGAGTCATTCTCAGTGTGAGAATCAAGAGACATCAAAGAGCTAATGATCATTCCATTAAAGATGCATCCGTTAGAAGTAGACTGGGGCCATGCGTAGTTGGCAGCCAAAAAAGGAACCAGGGGCTTACACATGGCTAACAACCCAAGATATAGATATTGGGACTTAATCCAGGTGGGAGGCCGGAGTGGTGAAAAAGACCAGTGGTAGATGGGTTTTGGCACCCAGGAAGAGAGGAGGAGCAGGGGTGCTTCTTCATGCAAGGAAAGATAGGGGATTACACTAGGGTGGTTTCCCATTCCCCATAGACAGATGCCACTCTGATTAAGAGGATTTCATTCCATGTGAGGAATGATCTCTCTCTCTCATGAAGAACAGTGGGCATAGAAAATTCCCACGACTGGGCACCCCTCGTGCGAGGAAAAGGGTGAGGTCACAATTTAACATCATGGGCCAAAGAAGATGGTGTCTGGAAGTTTAACGTCCTCCAGCTCAAACGAGGTGGCTTCAGTCCACACACCCAGGACTTACATAATAGGCACCCTCTACAACTTGGTGAAGAGAAGGGATAGGCAATGCTGTGGATAGGGAGTGTCGTGAGGTGATCCCATTAGGGGTCGATGTTAGCATGGCTATGTGAAGTAACAATATCCATTTCCATGCCTATGCGAAGAAGCTTGTGGAGAAGAGACACAACCGGCAGTATCATCCAAGGGACTTTGAAGTTGCTTCGTGAAAACCTGAAGGGCCACACGAAAAATGGAGTTACAGAGAAACGAGGGCCATATGTAGATGTCTTGTGAAGATCTGGTGTTCCATTAAGTGGAGGGATGTTGTGAAAGGATGTGCTCTACAATGTGATATTTCCTAGGCATAGGGAACAGGTGCATATGAGAGAAGATTCACGAAGTCGAAAGGCATTTGCGAAGCAATTCCTTGCGAAGCAGGGGTGCCTTGCAATGCAAGGTTTTGTGAAGTAGTGTGCTTCGTGGAGCATAGTGAACCTGCCATAGCTTGTGGGTCATGTGTGTGTGGAGGGTGTTTCATGAAGCATAAACATTTCACAACGACCTGAGTCCCCATGGGGATGTCCTTACTTCTCAAAGGCCAGCGGGATTTTCAAAAGGCATCCCTCTTAGAAGAGGGGTTCAATTAAAGAAAAGTGGGGAGCCCTTAGCAAAGAAAAAAAATACCTTGAGGAGCTCATGGTTCACAACATAGGAAGTGCTTAATTACTTAAGAGCTTAGAAGGTGAAAGGTCGGATGATCTATCCTTTGGGCTTTAGGGGAGACCTATATTTATAGGCAAGAGGTGAAGTGAAGCAGAGCTCGCTTAGCGCGATGATAGAGTTTTCTCCACGGCGGGTCGCGAACCTGAAAGTTGGATGTAGAGCCTCCTGCCTCCTAGCTCTGCAGTGGGGTCACGAACATCAAACCAGCTCACAGAGGTTACCGCCTCCTTGCTCCGTGAGAGGGTCGTGAACGTCAAATTCGTTCACAGAGCCTCCCGACTCCTCACTCTGTGGAGGGGTCATGAATGTCATAGGGGATCATGGAGCCTCCCAGCTCCTCACTCCGTAGAGGGGTTTCGAACATGATAGGGGTTCGCGGAGCCTCCTGCCTCCTTGCTCCGCAACAGGCGTGAGGCCCTGGGGCTCCGCTAAAGGGATACACGAGGAAGTAATAAAAACGTCCCTCTGGTTATTTTTCTTCCCAACATTTGGCCTAAAAAATAATTAAAACAGAATTATATAATATTATTATATAATTATAGACATATTGGTAATTTTAAACTACATGAAATAATTAAAATAAATGATAGTTTTACAAAATTTTATATTTTATATTATTCATTGATTTTTTTTAGAAAATTCATAAAAATTACAAGTAAGATAAAATTGACATGTTTATTTAATAATGAGATCCAATCCATATTATTTTTATAAAAATGGTATATATTAATTATACTATCCATTTTAAAAATGAAATAATAACAATTTTTGATGAAAAAATATTATTGAAGCATAAAATGTATTTACTAAATTTTGAGCAATTTTTTATTATGAATTAGGAAAGTATATTTTCATTATTGAAAAAATATATAAACTTTTTTATAATATGGTTATTATTATTCATACCTTTTAATTCAATAGCTAGATTATAAGGATATACTATATCATAGTTCTTTTAGACTCAGGGTTGTGTGTAAGGAAATCTATTAGGTATTAAATTTTTATTTAAAATGAAATACATATTAAATCATATGGGTGTCACCCAATATTTCGTAGACCATAAAAAATGAGTCATGGAATAAGGGTTTTTACAACAAAAGGAATTAGTTAGTTATAATTGTGTGCGATCATCAATAATTAATCATCATTCAGTAGAGTATATCATAATCATAAGACATAATTTTATGGCCTTAACAAAATACTATAAAGTCATTTCTCTATTAAAGAATCACTGCAAAAACAATAATAATAGAAAAATATCCATATATTATTGGGTTCACTCTTTGTTTCCATAAAATAAGAAATCATATTTCTTGGCTAATCACTATAGAGTTTATCACATATTAGGCTTAGGTTATCCACTTATGTACCATCTTCTATTAGAATAATCACATGTATACAAATTTGGCCTTGTAAAATCCTCTCATGTACTCCCTTAGGCTTGGGAAAACATCATGTATACAATCATAGGATTGAGAAAAATTCACACCTCTTAGTCTTGGGAAAATCTATCATGTACCCCCTTAGGATTCGAAGGAAATCCAATGAACCCTTTACAATAACGAGATATAAAATATTACCCAATACATAAAATGGATAAAATGGACCCATAATCATATAATAACAAACCATTATTATATATACCATAAGAACATGAGAGAAATAATCAATCCTAATCTATAATTAAACTGGTAGAAATAAATATGTTTCATTAAATATCATTAAAACATCATGACAAACAATATAGAGAATGTAATTGGATGATATCCCTACATCATATCCACAATGAATCAAAATAATTTTTAGAGGTTGTTTAACCAAATGAAAAATGATTTTATAAAAGCTTTAAAATATACAATTTGATAATCAGGAGAAACATCCATTTCTTTTCATAACTCTTGAAAACTAAAAAATTCATGAAAAATGGAAAGATGATATTATTTATAAAAACCATGGAAATTTTCCATGTATGATAGATCACGATGAAATGAAATGATGGTGGTAAAATCATCTCATGAAAAAAAGTTTAAAAAATATTTCTTTCATGCTTTTATAAAAAGTGGTAAAAAATAAACCATTTAGAAAATGCGTAGAAGATTAATTTAATTTTCATAAATAAATTAAAAAAAATCAGAAAGAGATATTTTAAAATCATTTAATATTTTATAATAACCTTTATAAATTTTTAATAAGATGTATATATAAGAGAATGATGCTGGACCGAAAACATAAAATAAGGACATCTTTTCTTAAAAACATCAGTTTGGTATTTTAGAATACCAAGAAGAATAAAAATGGAAATAGTACATAAAATACAATGAAATAAACATGTTATAATAATAATTATTTTTTTATAAGAGTGATATTAAATAATTTCACATAATGAAAATTGAAACAAAAATAATTCTGAAAAAAGTGAGATTGTAACATGAAACTTTACCACAAGTATTGAATTTATTTTTACACACTATAACCACAATTATAATAAATTTAACCATACTTTAAATTTATACCATAACTATAATCACACATATTTTACTATACATCATCCCATTGTAATTTCTATTTACCCTTATATTAATGACTCTTAATTAAAATTAATATTCAAGTGTTAATTGTCCTATTTTCCGTGTATGTTTTGTTTTTGAGATTTTTTCCACCATCGTCTTGGTTAAATAATCACTAAAATACTAATAATTTCATAAATATAATAGTTATATATTATTAATTATTTTTTAAACATTAATGTAAGTACATGATGAAAAATTAATTACATCACTTTGTGGAGACGATAGTCTGTACGTACGCACTGTTGATGCTTCCATTTTTCAGAGTACATAATGAAAATAATGTAAAAAATAATTTATCTATAAATAGTAATAGATATATTATATATATAAAATATATTTATTAAATACATCCTTATTTACAACCATTCTAGATGAAAATGAAAAATGCATCACATCCATTCACAGAGGTAGTAGGATACACTATGCATGAGTGACATTATCATTTTCCAAAATATGGCATTATAAGAATTTAGATATAAATTTATCATTATAGATTGATAATAATTTTATAAATATAATAAACATATATATTAATTAAATTTTTTATAACTAGTAATTTTGGGTGGTGATGAAAAACGAAACTCATAGCTTCATGAAGGCCGTATTCTTCACGTATAGATGAGAAAAGTTCTCATTTTCCATAGAATAGAAAGAAAGTAGAAAATTGTTTTTAAAATATCATTCTAATATTTATGTATTATAAATATAATTTTTCCATTATTATAATATTGTTTTAATATCTTTGATGGAGTTATAATAAGAAATAATCATTAAAAAATCAGTTAGAATTTATATCTCCTCTTTGGATATCTTCCTTCATATTACAGCATAAGAAATATAGGGTTTTACTTTTGGGGATAGTACGACCTATTAGAAATATTTACGATAGGATTAATGGTATTTTTGTATATATTGGTTGAGATAAGATGAACAAGTTGCGTGGAGAACTGGGAAGAGGAGTTTCCCTTTTATAAGTGAGGGAAGTGGCACCCTTCTAAATATTTTGATCTTTGAAACATTATAAGTGTATTTATCATGGAAACTGGATCACATTTAGTATAATTTAAATTATAATTCTACTTTATTTCTAAATAAACTTAAAAAAGAGAATAATGTTATGTTTTTATGATATTAGAATCACGATCCCTTACTTAAATCCATTTAAACCAATTTTTACCAAAATCTCAATGACACAATTTTTACCCTATTAACTATTCACTATGAATAAATATGAAGTTGAAATAATTACCTAAAAATAATTATTATGATTGAAAATATATAATTTATTTAATGATATTAGGTTCCTACCTGGCTTGTAAATTAATACTAATATCCATGTCCAAAACCTGAAATGAGTATTTTTAGATAAAATGTTTCTTTTTCTATACCAAATGATTCTATTCCAATTCAATTCATAGTAAAAAAATAGATTAATTTTATGATATATTATCAAAATTATAATCAACAAATTTCATTAAAATAATTCATCGATAGTGATTATTTGGATTTATTCCGATATAAATTGTTTTTAAAAATTTAGCTTATTTTACCAAAAATACGTTTTTTTTCTTTATTTATAACCATATTTTAACCATTTTATGAATGAGTATTAATTTATACATGTATAAAAAATAATATTCCACATTTTTAATAATCCAAACAAAATAAATTAGCTTTTAAATAAAAGGAATATAAATAAGTAAATGTTTTTAATAAAACATTTCTATTAAACTATAAATTATTAGATTATTATTATTTATCATTAGTTGAACATATCATGGATATTTTCAATTTATATAATTTATTATTATATTAATTTATTAATTAATTTTATTTATTTATCCTAAAAATTTATTAAATGTAAAATAAATTTGAAATTGAATAAAAAATGTCAGTACTATTTCTCAATAATTAATGATATTTCATTAGGTTAATTTTACCTCTTTTAAAAATTGATTTAATTTTGATTAATTTAAATTAACTATATAATAATTAAATTCATTTTATAATTAATTTTGTATTTATTTACTTATTATTGGTGCTTTGTTCATTATAGACTATCGAAAAGATCAAAATTATTAAAGAGAGAATATTCTAAAATATTGAGGTGTTACATTTCCCCCCGAATTTATATATGCCTTTATAATCCAATTTAAAAAATAGAACTATAAGGGGTTAAGGTAACTAACATGACTATTGGTTCTCCCCCACAATCCTATAACAAGTAAGGTAGAGAGAAATAAAACACGCATTACCATTTCTCATATAGGAACACTGGAAATGATAACTGATATGATGGTATATCTTGATCATCCCTTATTTCACCACCCAACACATGTCATGTGTGTACCTCATCAGAACCTCCATAATAAAGTTAGGGACTACCAACCCACCACATTTTTACATAAACCCATCATAATCCTAAGACCATCTTGAGACTGGGTCATCATTGATGAGTAGTCTGCACATCATGAAATAGTTTTAATGCAGCTCTTGGATAACTTTACTCAATCTACTAAGAAGGTGTTTATAGCCAAAGGGGAAAAGGTCACTACCCCTAAAACCACTAACATGTGAGTATACTATTCAGAATGTATGGAAATCAACATATTATCCTAATTGATACTTATCTCCAAATTTAAATTTTTATTAAACCATTTTTAGGAAAAATGGAAACCAATGTTCAGAAACAGGCTACCACTATGTGCTGGAAGAGATCACAAAATGGTTAAACACGACACTAATATTTCTTTAATTAGAAACTCTATAATGTTCCTAGTGCAGTGTATTAACCTGGATATTTGGATCCTCTGATATAAGCCCTTTAAAGTGAATACTAATCCTTTCCATTGTCTGAATAAATTCATCTGAGTTGATTTTACTCAGATTGAACCTCAAGCCAGTATTCTATATTGTTTATATAACCACCCTTCTTGCCTCAATAGATACTTAGAAACCCTACATTTTTGTCTTTTTATAGCAAGAATATACCATGTTGTTCCCTTTGTAATTGGTATATACAATCTCAATGTTAAATATCAGTGGGTAATCAACCCAATCCATCATAAGAAGGATCAAGTGTTGTTGGTATAATTTGTATGAAAATGTTTTATGTTCTATATAAAAAATACTCTCATTAAAGAGGCATGAAAACAAAAAGATTAGGCTTTAAACTACAATATACATCTTCAAATCATGAGTAAGATAGATCCACATCTCGTCTCACCACTAACGAGAACAATAAGCGACCACTTGGACATTGTACGTCAAAATATCTCTAATTCCAATACCATATACATCTCATTAAATTTTAGAATTTTAAAACCTCATGTAATCTTAATAATAAATCATTTTCATTTTTTATTAATATCCATGTGTAGTTTTTTAGGAGTAATATTTACTATTATAATTTTTTGTAATTTTTCAATCAAAAAATAAATAATTTTATTCTAACTGAATTGTTTTCCAAGAATTATATAGTTTTATTTAAATGATAAAATAAAAAAAATTGATATTTAATTTGATGAAATTTAATTAATTATTTTGATTAGTATATCATATTTTTTAATATAATTTTTCCATATTTTTGTAAATAATTTATTTTTTGTAGATTAGTGAAAAATACTAATTATTTATATAAACTATCATTTATTTTTATGTGTTTAAAAAGTATACTTCTAATTTGTAATTTTATTAAAGTAAAATAAGTTACCTTTTATTGAAAAATTAAAATTAATTCTATATAAATTATACATAGAATTGACTTTTTTATAAATTAATTTTAATGTTTGGAAACACATTTTTCTAAAAACATGTTTTTCACTGTGTTTTGTGTGCTTATAATAAAATTAATTTTAACCACTTAAAAAAATAAGATATTAAAAATTTATTTAAAAATTTTATTTAGGAATTTTAATTTTTTTAACAAAGTAAATTTCATTTGGGGTCATAATGAATAGTCACATTGGTAAAAATTATTTATCCTGGTAAAGGGTAAAACAAGTCAATTAACGTTAAAAATAAATGATAAGGTCACCAAATATTATCCTAATTCTTATTGTATGAGATTATTTCATTACTTATCACCTTATCTTAATAATTGGTTTCATTTAGTTCCACTTTTACTTAATTAATAAATTTAATATATTTAAAAGTTAAGGATATTTTCATGTGTGACACTCCCCTAAGCTATAAAATGGAACCTCATATCCTTAATTATTCACAATCATTGTGCACTCCAGCTTTTCCTATCCATACCCAAATCCCTTCACAACATCATTCCCCATGTCCTAGAAGTTTTATTGTATGACATCATACAAACATGACCATCTAATTACATGACTTAATGAATATATTTCAATACAACACGTTACCTTGACCATTTTGGTTTACATTTTTTTAGAATAAAGAGAACAAATTAACTAACAAAACTCAGGTATTTTTGATGTAATAGAAATGTTTTACACAATATAAATAAATAATTTATCTATAAAAAGTCTTAGACATCTCCCTTAAAATTTTCAATTATAATTCCCTACAAGAAACATATTACATATTAATTCAACACATAACTTGGGGAAATGGAAAAATAAGGAATGAGTGATCGCAGATGCTCATTAAGGGAAATCATAAGTGATAAAATCCAGAGATCATAATTGAATATAATATTATGATATATGTATATTAAAGATACATAATTAAATTTATACCCAACATGAAATATAACTTAAATTATTTCATATGTCTGGGAATAATATAAGACTGGAATGAAAAGTTTGTGTAAAATTGATTCGATAAACATATGACATGAGCAAATAACACAGTCATGAGTATAATCATAAAATTATGGAACATATTTAAACTTTGGAAAGAAATTAATATAAGGAAAAATACTTTCATTAGCCACACCCTTGGTGACCATTCAATTGAGAATATTAAACATTATTCATAAATGTTTAATCTCGAGAGGTATATACTTTTTACAAATGCATTTAGGGTAATGTAGTACTCCTCCTATCATCATACATACTTATGAGTGCTGTATGAAAATCAATCACTTATCACATAATAAAGAACCAATGGAAGAAAAATTTGTTTCACAAAACATTACACATGAAAATCATTCACTTTTATATATTATATAACCCATGGAAAGAATATGGGTTTCATTTAACACATCTTAACTAAACCATGAAAATAAAATAGGTTTCAATGACATCTAGTAACATTCTATGTAAATACATTCCAATCAACAAAATAAAGCATATTGTATTTAAGTTTTTCAAATAAATGATATATGAATAATATAATAATTCTATATAATCATTCGAGGTATGGAATCTTAGTGAACACCCTTAAATCAATGGAATAAGAATTATGGTATCAATATTGGGGATACATTGGACGAAATATTATGGTTATACACTAAAAAAAATTAGAATGAGAATATCAGTGATTTATAATTTCTCTAAAATATACGAAAATTATATAAACAATACCTTAAATGAATGTGGATGCTGTAAAAAGGACATACCCAGAGTATAATAAAGAAAAATCTATAGGATTTTTACACAAATGAAAACCATGCTTATAGAATAATTTTTTGAACGTTATCACCCTAAAAGGATCCAGAATGAAATATTTTGATACCATGAGTAAAATAAGAAAATTATAATAATATAAATTTATTATAGAAAAATCATGTAATATAAATCCCTGGAGTGTAAATCAATATTAATATTACAATTAAAATAAAGGTGAATTGTCAAAAGATATGTTATAAACAAATTATCTTTAGTGTAAAATAAAAAAACACTTGTAACTTTAAAAAGTATGATTTTACAAGGTAAATTTAAGGATTTTAAAACTTTTTAATTTTAAAAAATAATATCTAAAAATGGATCCTGGGAAATTATATAGAATTTTGTATTGTAAATGGGTAGAAAAAGATAAAAACATTGATAATTGAATAAAAAGAACTTTTTTACTACTTTGAAAATAACATTGTTGAAAACCACATTTTTAAAATAATAACAAAACCATATTTATATTAAAACATAATTTTAGTAAATATTATTATAAAATAACATATAATATAATATTAGTGTTATTGAACTCAAGAACATTATGAGAAAGTTCAAGATAAAATTTCATAAATCCAAGAGAGGGGATTTCAATTATCAATATTCCATATGGGAATCGTGATCCATAAAGTAAAAAAAATTTGAAAGGGGTTTATGTTTTCATTATTTAATGAATTTTATAATTCTACATAATAAAAAATGGAATAATTTTCTCAACTTATTGATAATAAGCTCAAGATAATTATCATAACTCAATATAAAAATCGAGTTACCAAAAACTCTTTCTACTGGGGTTACAGATGAGTTAAAATATATTGGAACAAAGGAACAAGATTTTTAATAGTATATCAAAAAATTATAATTAAATAATTTAGGAAACATTCATGTGATATTAAATAAATATAATACCATGTAATGGAATCATGGTGGATAACATGTAACATGTCTCAATAAATTTTAATTGAGATCAAGAAAAGCCTTATTTCATAAGTAACACATTATTAAATACCAATTGAAGTATTTGTCATGTTATTTGATTTAAATTATCGTGATTAAATTTTAATTAATGATATTATATCTAAAATAAGTTATATATACACCATATATATTAAATTTTGTTTATAATGCCAAACATGTTTCAAAGAGATGAATTAGAGGTGAAAACCCTTCCCTCGGTCCAAATTCATTCTACACTAGCCCCATATTTGCTAAAAAATAAAACTAATATAAATAATTTAAGAAAAAATAAAAACATTGATAACTCTAAAACTTCAAATTATTTATTTTAAATAATTATATACACAAAAGTATTAGAGAATGTTTACTTATTTTCAACACCGAGTGAAAGTAATCATTATGACTTTGAACTAGTTTTAAAAAAATCAGAGTTGATATCTCTTATTTTCCAATGTAAGAAATCATTATATCATATAATGTACTTTAATATATATTTAAAATTAAATTTTTAAGAAATAATTTCATTATATTTTAGTTTTTATACGAACCTTGAAGTAGAAATCGATGATGATCTTGTTTCGGTGATTCTTAGCAAACAAAAGGTGGTTTGTTAACTAACGATGTAAATATTTATATAAACATAGTAAAAAAAACATATTAATTAAATATTTATATTATATTATATTAGATAATATTTTTTAGATTAATAAATGATATAAATTCATTGTATCTTTCAAGTAGGAGGTTAAAATGATCCAAACATGAACCGACCATGACTAATGGATGGTTATGAGGTGGTTATTTGTAATATAATTACTCCCAAATCATAATGATATTATTTTGTTCTTATTATTGTCATATAACATTATTTTAAAGAACTATATAGAGTTTATAACTTAGGTAAATAAATTACTAAGAAATAATTGATCATTTTTTTCCTATTTTTACTCGTTTAAAATTATTGAATTAATGATAATTATTTATTGATAATATCATTAATATATTCAAAAATTTTCCACATTAAAAAATAAATGATATAATAAAAATTATATTTATTCTTCAATACCATCCTCATTACTTTCAATTTATGTTAGTGATAAAAATAAAAATAAAAATATATCATCCCATGAATGTGGTAGTCCACATATACAGATCGTCAAAGATTTAATTTTCCATAGAACAAGTGAAAGGAAAAATATTATTTATTACTTCATAATCATAATCATAATCATTAATATCATAATTATTTATTAAATTTCAATTTTATAACATCCTTATATAGTGGTTAAGAAAAATGTAACATTTTGAGTCATGGAGGCAGTAGTCTGCACAACACATGATTAGCATATAAATTTCTATTAATAGAAAAGAGAAATAGTGATTAATGAATTTTAACACATAAGAATGACATTAAAAATATAATAAATTGTGATCTCATTAAAAAGGGACTTTTAAGGGAACATTCTAAAATAAAAATATAAAAGGAACACATTGAGTGAAAATGATTACTCATGTTTAGAATATTGAGATATCCTCAGAAGATCCCTTGAAAATGGGTAGAATATGATAATATATTACGACCAAAATATCAATATATTGAAAGTTTATTTTAGGATTAAATAAAAGGTAAGGGTTTTGAGAGGAATTATAATTTTAAGGATTTCCATGAAGGGGTGGTGCAATGTCCCTTTTATTAGTTGTGAGAATGTCTTTTTTGTAAATATCTCAGCTTAATATAAATGAAACACATATTATACATGTCAAGTGGGAACAAATTGTCAAATAATTGAGCGCGGACAAGATATGTTTTATAAAAACCTCATAACTCAATTATATATGTGTTTTACCTTGTTTTATTCCTTTCTCCCTTGACTTATTATTTTTTATATTATAGATATTACCATGGTAATATATTTTTTTCTAAGTTAAATTACTCTTTATTGATAAAAATAAAACATCCCTTATTTTATTATTTTTACTTAATGATTCAAAATTTTAAATAATTTTTATTTGATTCAATTTATTAAAGTTATAAAAATTAATTTTAAACTAGAAAATATATAATATATGGATATCAACATTTTGAAAAATAAAACATAAATTCAAAAATGTATAATATAGGTTTATAAATTATACCCAAAATTTTTAAAATTATATATTTACTTATAAAATATATATTTGGTCTAATAATGTTTTTTAATGAATGTATTATTCATATTTATATACTAATAATTCCCTAAAAGTCAGGTTATTTCAAAAAACTATATTTACATTATTCACCCAAATTTTTTTTTTAGAAAAATCATAAAATTCTTTCAAAGATAATATTTAAAGGATTTTACTAAAAATGTATTAAATTTTCCGAGAATACTTTTTGAAAATTTATAAATTTACATTTAAATGAAAATATTTTATACTAATAAAAAACACTTTTGTTAAAAAAATAAACTTTTTAAACTTCACGTGTTTTGAATATTGTTTCATATATATTTATAAATAATTGAAAATTAATATATTAGTTTTTAAATAAAAATATTAAAATTTACAATAAAATTAAAATTTTTATCAATTTAATTTAATTGCATAAATTACAATAACATTTTTAAATGAATTATCAAAATACATTATTTCGTTTAAAATATAAATTAATATAAAATAATATTATGTTATTTATTTTAATTGATTATTAAAATTCTTTTTACTATTTATTATATTCTCTATGTAATTTTAATAAGCAGAAATGTTCTTTAGTGAGGTGTTTTTGTAGTATGGTGCTGGAGGTGTTAAAAACTATCAAAGATAGTATCAATTTAGATGATCTAAAATCACATGTTATACTGATCCACTCTTCTCATACTGTGATATTACATGTCTATAGTTGAATATTCAATAAATTTCACATAAACATGATTGATGACCACAATAGTTTAGTGTATTGGGTGAGTTTTTACACAATATTCTTAATTAGTGGAAGAACTTCAACATCTCCCATAATGATCGTCCCCTTTATTACTCTTCAAAAACATACCCTACATAAAATATTTCTTCATATCGTAGGGAAAGGAAACATAATAATGGGTTATCTCAAATTCTCTTTAAGGGTAAAAAAGGGAGATATATAAACATAACATGACAATAAGTGTTTTAAAACATGTTCATAACTTTTAAAAACCATACCCTTCATACCAAATATCATAATATTGGATCATGAAATAAATATTAGAAGTTCATAAGAGATTAATCATAAGAGATTAAAAGAACATGATCCGTGAGAGAATAAATGTAAGGACATGACAGTCAAACAATACATAATCTTGAGTTGATTCATGAATTTTCAATTATTTTACATGGATGATTATGTTAGGTTTAATTCTTTAGATAATTAGGTCATAAATCATACATAATTAAACTATAACAATAAAATGTGGACAGTTCAAAATAGTATCCATTTTCCCTATAATCTAAAACATTTAAAATAATGATTGATCACTTTTATGAAAAATCTTCATGAAGTTCAACATGAAATATCCCTATACTTACAAATCAAATTTTCAAGTGATAAACATTAATAAAATGTGGGACATGCATAAAAATCTCAGTATGGGAAACAAAAAAATAAGGAAACAATTAGTTCATTGATCAAATGAAAACCCTTGAAAACATTATCATAAAGTAATACATTCTACCCTTAATAAGTAGTAAATAATTTCCTTTGAAAATAAACTCATTTAATTAATTTTTTTGTAATAACAAGATTACCATAAATTCCATAAAAATAATATAAAATAAATAATTATACCTTGGAAAAAATATACTTGTCACTCAAATAAATTGAATAACCATAAAATCAACTTCCATACATGTAACTCTTACAAATGGAATATCCATACAATGTACTTCTATATCTGTTGCCTTAGAGGTTATAAAAAAACAACCGATCCTTGGTTTATAATGGAACCACCCAAAATTGTTTTATCAGGTAATCACACATAAAATGTACAAGTACCTTTATATAATAATAACATATAAAATATCATACATTTAAACATTTCATAATAAAAATTTCATTTTAACACTTTAGAAAACATTTAATGTTATATAAAAAATCAATCCATTTTGAAAACCCATTTTTAAGGAAAATATTCATAAAAAAGGAAAAAAGGAGTTTATTTTAAAAAAAACATGATATCTTGTATAATAATCCAAATATAAAATAATGGTCATGATGTGAGAGAAGTTATTTTCACCATATATGTTTAAAAGAACTTTTTTTGTTGTTTGTAAAGGAAGACAAAAATTCCATACAAGAAAAATAGAAAAATATTTTATTTTTTAAAATATTATAATGATATTAAATATAGAAATAAAATTTCCATTATAATCCTTTTATAAAAGAATAAAACAATATCAATAATATTAACATGGATAAAAATATTTGATAATTAAATCTTTAAACATTCATGGTGTCCCATACCACATTAAACATTCAAATCAAAATAAAAAAGTATGTAGAAAGTTTTTTAAAAATTAAATAACATTATAATAGATACAATATGAATATGTATTTTCAATGGGGCTTTATATACACTTCATAAATGAATAATGGTTCATATCATTAAGAATTGTGTAAGTGAAATGGGATTGAGATAAAATCCCTTACCTTGTGTCTGATTCATCACACATGTTCTTTATATTATTTTATAATAAAAATTGGCTAATTAATAAAAATATTGTGAACATTTTTCATTTTTTATTCCTTTTAAATAACTTATTATCATGTTATAATAGTTACTTAATTATTTAATCTCACGTTAAATGTTTTGAAAATATTCAGTATATGAGTTCAAAATAACTATGGTATGATTTATATAGAAAAAGTGGTCATAAGTAAATAATCTCAAAAATTATATAAATGACACAATAATTACCATTTTACATCAAATATACTTTTAAATGAAAAATTTAATGCATTTTTTTGAAAAACTAACAACGTTATAATAATAAAGACTGTATGGCGTACTTACGCATGAGTAACATTTCTATTCTTCAATGATAATTATGGAAAGAAGGTAAGTATTGTTTTACCTTTCTAGAGTGATCGTAATAAAATTAATATTATATCAATAATATAAATGTACTTATATATATATCATCCATTTGATGTGGTGATGAAAAACAAATCACATTGCTTCGTGGAGGTGATGGTTCACATGTACGAATGAATGATGCTATCATTTTCATATATAGGGAAAGGTAATAATTTATATAACATTTGATATCTTCATAATGAGAAATATTACTTTTAATATAATATATAAACATTAATTTTATCATTTTAACCCATTTTGAGAGTTAGTGTCTGAAAATGAATTATATCGATTCTTGTGGTTATAGTTCACAGTACACACAATCAATAATTGTTTCCCCATTTGATGAATTTGTATAGGGATTAGGAGACTATATTAATTTAATAGTGTTTAATTATATTAAGTATAATAGAGTTATTATTTCACCATGGTTTAAGAAGATTTTAAGGAACTAGGAGAAGAAAATAAATAGAAACACTTAATTAAAAATGATACCTCTTCTTTAGAAGATCTACTTTGATTAACACCTTAACACCACTAATGTAAGTATTAATCCTAAAATAAGAGATCCCAAATGTAGGGAGGTACTGAAAGAATTTATTTGGATTGATATTGAAAAAATAGGTTTTTATATATGAATATAAGAGAAGAATGGGTGCCCTTTTATAGGAGAGGATAGGGGTACTCTATAAATCATCAAAATATTAAATTAATTTTATATTAAAAATGGCTAAAAAAATATTAATTTATAATATAGGATAACTTTGGGTTGAAATAACATCATACAGAAAATATCAGATAAGTTTTGTCTATTTTTTTATCCTTATCTTTTAGATTAAACCATTATTTAACATTTTTAATTCTTATAGTGTTATCTTGTAATTTAAATTTTGAGGGTTAATATAACTACTATAAAATTCGAAAAAAAACAAATAAATGGACTATGTATTAAATTTTGAGACATATCAAAAATATGTGTCTAAATTTTATATTTTTATAATTGTTATATCATTTAATAAAACATAAATTATTTAAAAATATCAATAAAGTTAATTTTGACTTTATTCATCAATTTACTATTAAAAAATATCATAATAATGTGATATATTTGAAAAAACTACTTGAACTCATAAATAACATGTAAAATTAAACCAAAATGTTCATGGATGATAATAATTATATAAAATTATCTTTATTATAATATTTTTAATAACATATTTTTTATTCTTTCATTAATTATATAATTACAACATCATCATTATGTCACCATTTAAGATAATTATTCTTCACAAATTTTTTTGAAATATTACCATAGTGTATATATAAATATTATCTTTATACTAACTACTTATAGTTGAACATATATCTTATATAACCCCATATTAAAAATATTTATCTTGTTAAAAACAAAAGAATGACAAAATTAAATTTCATTTGAATATAATATTACAAATGTCATACTCTAACACAAGTGGATTTGAAGGGAAATAATTTTATCCCATGTAAGATTATAGTTTAAATAAAATCATAAAATAAAATTATAAAACTCTTTAGGGAAATTTTATAATATTTATAATATTATTTTTACACTTACTTACCATATTTACCTTTAACACTGTTAAATTTTATATTAAAGTTACTATTCATATTATCCAAACATAAAAGGGAACTATTTAAATTATTTTTAACTTTTGATTCCGAATATCTAATGCATTTTTCAAATCAAAAACACTTAATTGGTGTATATTAATTATAAATTAATCACATTTACAGAATGAGAAAACGAGTTTTTAATTTAATAATGTTCAAAAGAATAAAACGTTTCACTATCAATATTCAAGGTGGAAATTATTCCAATTAACTAAATTGGATTAAATTATTATAATTGTATCTAATTATAATTTACAACCACTCAAATATACAATTTAACACTATAAAAAAATTTATGAAAATAAAATTTCAATTAAAATGTTTAATTTTTCCTCTATTCCTCAAAAAAATGAAACAAAACATAAAAATACAGGGAATTCAAAAAAATTAAAAATTGGTTGTGATTATTTAAATAAGAATTATATTTTTTAAAAAATAAATTAAAATAGTGTTACAATTTATATTTAAAATAAGTTCACACTTAAAAGGAGGAAAAATAGTTTTCTTTTGAAAAATACTTCCTTTATTCTTAAAACTGGATTTGTTCATATATCATGTCTATAAAACCCATAAGATGAATTTTAAAAATTTTATTTAATATTACATATATATATTTAATACAGTATAACAAGAATGATTTCTTTATTTATGGGTATATAACACACTTGTGCACATTTAAATAGTTTTTTAAACAAAATCATTTAATTTTAAAAAGGGTTTTATTTTCATTTTTAATTAATTGGTCACAAAATAATTAATTATATATACATAATTATACCATATTTTCATAATTCTGTTATTCTTGATCATTCCCTCAATTCTAAGGATAATCCAATAACTACAAAAATTAAATAATAATATATTTTGTTCGTTTATGCTTAATGTGGCATATCATGTATGATATGGAACATATTACTTCCTTTAAAAAACATATGATGTCAAATTATAGAACCTATAATAAGTCACATCCTCGCAATTTGAACTCCGGATAAAAAATTGGGGGTTTGAATTTTCAAAATATCATTTTTCAAATCACACTTCATAAAATGGGTAAAATAAAATTTCCTTTTATGATAATGAAAGGGAAGAATAAAGGTCACTTGGGATATCACATACATGGGTTAAATGTAAGAAAACATGTACATGGAACAGAAATATAACACTTATATTGTAATAAAAAGTTATAGAGAACATTATCATGGGAATGTTAACCATAAAAAAGAGTAAATATATGATGGGTCAAAATAGCATTGATAAAAGTAAATAGATAATGGATTTGTTTGAAGATAGATTTGAGGGATTTTAGGAATTATTTTACTATATGGACTAAGAAAAAAATTAAATATGAATACATTACATTTAGAGTTTCATCGATTAATAAAATTCTATCACAAACTCATCTTTTTCTTTAAACGATGTGTATTTAAGATGAATGTGCATATGCCTATCATTAGAATAAACTTATAGAAATCACTAAATACCATAAAGGATGATAATATATTCCTTGTTTATTTTGAAATTAACAAAAACCAAAATAGTTAGGACAGGATAAGATAATTCGAATAAAATATTTAACCATTACATGATGAAAGACTATTTTAATCTTCAAAATTCAATAGTGACACAAAAATATCAACATAGAACATCCAAAAAATAATTTTACTTAAAATAATTACAAATAATCCAAAATAGGATTAAATCAAAAAACTAATAAGTATTTGATGACATGTTCTTTTAAGATAAATTCTATCACTTATCTCTAAATAACATCAATAAATTTAATGTCTCATACAAAAAATGTAATTACTTAAATCAAAAAATCTCTAAGATATGATAATTGGTTCCATAAATAATAAAAATCAATATAAGTCCATAGTTAGATAATATATTTTTCAAAAATACAATTCAACCATTTCTTTGAAATAAAATCCCATAGTATTATGATTACTCAATCGAAAAGAGTTCCAAAAAATAGTAAATTTCTTTTAGAAAAAAAATTAATCACTTAATTAGAAAATAAATTTCCAATCCCACGGTTATGTATTCAATAATAAATATGTTCCAAAAATAAAATTATTCTTCATCCATCAAATCTTTTAACTAAAAAGAAAAGTTAATGCTAATTGTGACTTTACGTATTCTAGTGACAGGCAATACACCCTTTTCTCTCATTTTTTGTGTGTTTGATTCTTGTATCCATTTTGAACATGATGGGTTGTAACCCATACCATGGGTTTTTTTTATAAAAATATATTAGTATTATCATTATCAAAATTCCATAAATTAGAGAGATCCTTAAAAATAAACATAACATATTTTAACATAAAAGGTCATCTTATACCATTCATTTTTCATCCCAAACCGTAATAACCTGAAACTATCTAAAAAATTAATGTTTCAAAAACACCATTTGTCTTCTTAAAATTACAAAAAAAAAATACTTAAAAGGGTTTCTAAAAAACTATACATATAATAATCCATAAATTTATAAACCCAGGATGATAACCATAGCTCTTAAAAAACCTCATAATATGAAAGGTCGTATAAACCTTCCTTTGAAACCAATCATAATGACCCAGCCCTAAAAATTACATAATCTTGTGTTAAGAAAAGAATTTTTATTCCTTTCAAATTAAAGATCTGTTTAGTTTTACAGATGTAGAGAATTATTCCCTAACATATACATAAAAAATCTACATCAATAAAAAGTGGTCACTTATGAATAGAATTTATTTGTCCTATAATCTAATTTTGTTTAAAGAAATCTTGATCACTTTTATGAAACCTCTTCACGAAAATTAATCATGAAATTTTACAATCTTATGAAATATTTATGTCACGTGAAAATAATTACAAACATAGGATGTTAATTAAAATCTTATTAAAGGATATAAAATAAGTAAAACACTACTCCATTGATAAACATAAAAACAAGTGAAAACCTTATAATATATTAATACTTTTCACCCTTAATAAGTAGTAACTACCTTCCAGTGAAAATAATCTCATTTCATAACATTTTTTATAATCATAGTATTTCCATAAAACCCTAAAAATAATATGAAATAAATAATTGTAATTTGGGACATAATTATACTTTTCACTCTTATAAATGGAATAACCATACGGTCGACTTCAATACATGTAACTCATATAAATGGAATACCCATATGACAGACTTCATACCTAATGAATTAGTAGTTAAAATGTAATATCCTGTACTTAGTTTATCACAGAACCAACCATAATAGTTTTATCCCATAACCACCCATAAAATTTCCATGTACCCTTATATAACCATAATACAATAAATGTTTAAATTTTTAACATGTCACTCATAAAATTTTAATTTCACTCACAAGAAAAAATTTCATGTTACAGAAATAATAAATCCATTTTCAAAAACCATTTTTAATAAAAAAATACCTATAAAATGGAAATAAGGGTTTATTCTTAATTTTAAAACATTATGCTTATATAGGAATACAAATAATAAATAATGGTCATGGTGGCAGGGAAGTCTTTAAAACCATATACATTAAAAAGTGAATTCATATATCTTCTGTAAAAGAAGTCATAATTTACATTGTGAAAACATAAAAATATTGATAATACTTCAATGAAGTTAAAAATATAGATAAAATTTGAATTTTTATCTTTTTAAACAAATTTTAAATAATATCAATAATATTGATATGAAGAAAAATTTTTGATAATGAAAATTTTAAACATTCAAGGTGTCCCATACCATATTAAACATTTAAGTCATAACTTGCATTAAAGTAGAAAATTTAAAAATAACATTAAATCACATGAAAATATATATAATATGGAGATGTAATTCCAAACTGGTTGTATATAAAATTTATAAAATATAAAGATGCATATAATCTAGAAAAGTCTCAATGAAACGATATTGAGATAAAATGCCTTTAACTTGAGTCTGTTTCATCTTGTATGTTATTGATTTTCCAAAATAAAAAACTGAGTTTAAATATATTATTTCATGGTAACCTTTTTAATTTTAATTATTACTCTTATATCACTTTGTATCTTATTATCACAATTACTTAATTATTTAAGCTCACATTGGACGTTTTGACAATATTCAGTATATGAGTCCAAAAATGAATTTGGTTTGATGTCTATAGCCAAAGTGGTCATAAGTCCATCATCTAAAGAATATAACTCCTGAAAAAGTAATAATATTTTTACATCAATTATACTTTATAATAAAACCATTTATATATGGTTATAAAAAATGACAATGCTATAATCAAGGGGATGATAGGACATGCGTACTCATGAGTATGGTTTCCATTTTTCAATGATCATTTTGGAAAGAATATATGTATTATTTTATATTTACATAAAGATAAAATATCACTAATATAATACAAATAATTATAATATACGAATATATATCATTCATGTGAATTGGTGATGACAAATGAATCACATCACTTCATTGAGGTGATAGTTTACACATACAGATGAACAATGTTTTCATTTTCATGTTCATGGAATGGTAATAATGTAAATGATATATTATATTTTAATGATGTTAAAAGTATCCTTAATATCATATATAAACACTAATTTCATCGTTGTAACTATTCTTGAGAGACAATGATAAAAAATTAATTATATAGGTTCGGGGGGATGTAGTTCACCATACACAAGAACGATAATTATTTTCACATTTGATGGAAGTGTAGTTGAATTTAAGTGAAGATATTAATATAATAAAAAATAAGAATATTTAGGATACTGGTGTTATTATTTAATAATTTTTGAAGAATATTTTTGGATTTAGATGAATAAATATAATAGAAACACTTACTTAAAAAAGATAACACATTTTCAGATAATCTCTATTGATTAACATCTTAAAACCACTATGTTTTGTGTAATTCATTAAATAAGATATCTATAATGTGGGGATGAATTTAAGGAATTAATTTGGGTATATATTTTCCGAACTAAACAGGTTTTGAGGTGTGGAAAAAGAAAAATAATGACTTTCCTTTTATAGGAGAAGGGATGTACACTTTTGGAAATATTTCAGAATATTAAACTAATAGAAATTAATTTTATTATCCAAATAGATAAAATAATTTTAAATTAGAATATATGATGATTTTGGGTCTAAATAACTTCATTAAATTAAAATTATATATTGTTTGACTAATTTTTCATCCTTATATGTTAGCTTTAACAATGATTTATTCTTTTTAATTATTACCTTAAAATAGTATAATTTACATTTTTTGGTTAATATAATAACTATATTTTGCGAAATGACTCATAAATGATCCATTTATGAAATTTTGATACTTATAAAAATTATTTGGCTGATTTTTAGTTTTTTATGATTTTCATATCATTTAATAAAATATTATTTATTTTTTAATTTCATTAATGTCAAATTTTAAACTATTCAACACTAGGGTTTTTAAAAATGTCATAATAATATGATATCTTTGAAAAAAATTAACTAATAACTAACATGTAAAATAAATACAAGAAATTAGTAGATGATAATAATTATATCAAATTATATCTATTTTATTATTCTTAATATCTATTATTGGATTCTTCCATCAATTAAATAATTACTGCATCATCATTGTTTCACAATTTATGATAATTATTTTATCTCCAAAAATTATTAATAAATAACCATGATGTAGATATACATTTTATATTTCTAAATAAAATTTAATGTTTAATATATACCCTATATAAACTTATAATAAAAACATTTCTCTTGTTAAAAACAAAAGAATGAAAAAAATTTAATTTTCTTTTAATATAATATTTTAAATGTCAAACTCTCACACAAGTGGTTCCAATAATTATAATTTTTTCAAGAAGAATATTTTATAAAAAAAATAACTCCTCTAATGAAATTATTAAAAGATTTAGTGTAATTTAATAATACTAATAATATTATTTATACCCTTAATTATTGGATTTACCTTTAAACGTGTTAATAAAAAAATTACTAATGTTACTCTTTATTGTGTCAAAAAATAATAGGGTTGGATTTAAATAATTTCTAATTTATGATTAAAAATATTGAATCAAATTTTCCTAATAAAAAAATTCAATTAGAGGAAATTAATTAAAAATTATTATCGTTGATGGAATGAGAAAACTTGTTTTTAATGTTAAAATATTCAAAGAATAGAAATGTTTTTATAACCAAATTCAATGAGAAATTGATTCCATTATACTAAATTGGATTAAATGAAAAAAATATGATATAATTATTCTTTAAAACAAATCTAATATATTATTTAACACTATAAATAAATCTAATGAGAATGTAGTTTTTAATTAAAATGATGAAATTTTTTCACTATTAGTAAAAAAATGAATCTTATCATAAAAATACAAAAAATTAAACCTATGTAAAAGTTGATACAAAATATTCAAATTAGAAGTTTAATTTTTCAAATATAAATTATAAATGTGTCAAAAAAATATATTTAAAACAACTGCTCCATCAAAAGGAGTCAAAACTGCCTTTTAAGAAAATACGACTTTTATTCATAAAAGTATATTTTTTAATATATCAAGTTTAGAAAATAACATATAATGAACGTTATAAATTATATTAAATATTATATATATATATCATTTATATAATCTGTCTAAATATATTTCTTTATTTATGAGTATAAAACAAAAACTGTGCACATTTAAATAGTTTTTCTGAAATAGATTTCCTTATATTTTAAAAAGGGTTTTATTTTCATTTTTAATTAATTTTTCACCAAATAATTAATCATATATACATGTGTAAATAATATTTTCAATATTTTGTTAATGTTATTCATTCCCTCTATTATAATGGCTATATGATAACTATAATATTTAAATAATAATAACTTGTTATTCATTAATGGTCGATGTGAAGTATCATGTATACTACTAAACATAGTGTTTCCTTGAAATAAATGGTATGTAACAATAAAATTGGAAAAAAAAAATATTTGTGGAATAGAAAACTTATTATGACACTTTGAACATGTATAAATAGAGAGAGGATCACTCATTAATTTAAGGACATGAAATCAGAGCCTCGATTAAATTTAAAGACATGTAACCAAGTTCACTCATAATTTTGTGGCCATGAAATACTAGTACATACATAACACTGTGAAAATGTAATTAGTTTCACATATAATATAGTGAACATGTAATCAAGTTCACATATAACATTGTGAACATATAATAAGTTTCACTCATAACATTTTAAACATGTAATAAAGTTCAGAAATAACATTTTAAACATGTAAGAAAGTTCAAACATAACATATTTATTTATGAATTATCCATATTTAACAAATTAATTAGATGCAGATATAGCTCATACAAAAAAATAATGAAAATAATACATATTCATACCACAATATCCTAAAATATTCATCATATCTTAACCCATGAAATGAAATTGATTTCATAAACATTTCATCATATTATAACTTATTTAAACGAGAAATGTTTCATAATAATTTCATCATTTCATCATAGCATAACCCCTAAAAAAAGAAGTAGGTTTCATAAGAATTTAATCATGGTATAACACATGGAATAAAAAAGGTTTTCATAAAAATAATTTCATGATAAACCACTATGAATAATAATAATAATAATTTTGTTGGTTCATATAACCCAAAAAGAATAAGTTACATAATATGATATCATCTTAGATGTAGAAATATTTTTAAAGAACCCTTTAAAAATTTCATTTGGTAAATTAATTTTATTCAAAAATCACTTTTTAAAACTGAAAATTCATAATTTTTTTAAAAATAATATTATTATAAAAATAACATTTAAAATTTTTAATCTAATCTTCAATGAAAATAATTTTCATGATTAAAAAGAATTCTATTTTTATGATACATTTTAAAACTAAGGTTCCTTTCAAATTTTTAAGTAAAATCCAATGATGTGTTGTTTGGAAAATAAAATGAAGATTCATTTCAATATTTTTGGAAAAATTAAAACATGGGTATAAAGGTATTTAATAATTAATTTAAAATCTTTTTTTTTAAATATGTTTAGAAACCATATTTTTATAATTAAAATTGTTTTCAACCAAAGATACATGTAATGATTTTTTTTCTTAAAAATTATTTATAAATGTTGAGTATATAAAGAGAACTAAATGAATCTAAAACATGTATTATATAGACACAAACTAAGGATAATAAAATTATGGAGTTTTTGGAGAGAAATATCATAATATTTCATCATTGGAAGCATAATCATAGACAATCTTGATGAATAATGAGATTGTATCTTAAAACCACTGCCACTTTGGTGACATTGAATCATAATCCCCATGAAAGAATAAAGTTAAGTGAAACATATAATATATTTATAATAAATATATTCATGAAATTTAATGATTAATGTTCTGTATAAAAATTTCATAAAATAATATCGGTTCATAACATAGCATATGTCTCATGGAAGGAAAATATTGGGAAAAAATCCCGTAGATATTTAGAAACTTTAGAACCCAAAATACCATGAAAGATAGATCCTAAAATGAAGTTTTAAATATAAATAATTCCTATTAAAATAAAAAAATGAAATTAATGGGTATTATATACACCTCATAAGTTAAATAGGTGTTGAATATGACATGTGTCTCAATAAAGTCAAAAGTGAGACGGAATTCCCTTACCACTTTTGTAATCATTTGAATCAAACACCATAAAAAGTTAAAAAAAATAAAATGAAAATTTAATTATAATTAAAAGTTATTGTTTCATGATATATCATATTAAAGATAAGTATTTACAGAACAAAATAGAATTGAGTAGTGAGTTTTCATAGGTCCCCATGAAATATAAGTGAGACAAGAAATCCCTTATATTAAATATCAACATACTTCTTACACATTAAAAAGTTCTATATAATCAATATTAGTTTATTTTAATTATATTATAGAACAATAATTATATACATTATATCATATATGATCTAATTATTAAAATTTATTACCATTTTATTAACACTTCCTTGTAAAAATCACGTTTCGGGTAATAACCGCTTCATTTTTCATATATGTTTTCATTTGTTATTTTCAGTCCTCATAATTTGATCATGGTACTATAATATCTATTATATTAATAATAAAATAATTATCATATTTAATCATCAATTTTAATTTTAATAGCATTCATGAAAAATGGTTTTAGAAATGATGTTCATTAAGATCTAGGAGACAGGAAGGACATATGTACCCGTACATAAAATTTCAAATTTTCAACAATAATTTTGGAATGGAGGTAAGTAGTATTTTATTATTGATTAATAATAATATCATAAATAAAATATTATAAATTTAAATATACATATACATATCATCCGTGTGGTGTGGTGATGAAAATAAAGAGTGAAACAACTTCGTGAAGGCGGTATCCCACACGTATATGAAAGACATTATCGTCTTTTAATGAGTTAAATGGAAAGAAATAAAATGATAAATTATTTTTTAAGAATTATAAACAAGCCATTAATATCATAATAATTTTATTTATATCACATATATTAATTATTTTATCATTATTATCATCACTGTCAAGCATTAGTAAAAACAAATGACATCGCTTCGCGAGGCGGTAGTGTGCCGTACAAAAGACCAACTTTAACATAGACCCTGTGGTATAGATAGTAAAATGGAATATATATGATATAATGGATCCATATGTATTATTACATTATAAATATATTATATATACTTTTTACCTATCATCATACCCAATATGGAGAGGTGTAAATGGAAAAATGAATGACATCGGTTCGTGAGGCGGTAGTTTGACGTACACACAAATAATGATTTTCTAACCCATTTAATGGATGTGGGGATGGTTTTAGGTCATGAAAAAAAAATTAGTATATAAAAAATAATTATTTTACTATATAATCATGGTTAATTAATAATTTATTGTTGTGATGGAAGAAATAAAATAAAAATGCTCGTTGATGAACATTAGCTGTTGTTCGGGTAACCTCCTTGGGTTTGCACCAAACACCAACCTCGGATGGATTTAAAACCTAAATAATGATTCTATAATTAAAGGAAGATTTCTTTTAATTTATTTCAGTAGATATTTTTAGAAACCAAAGGGTTTTAAGGTGTGAAGTGGAGTAGAGAGGGTGCATCCTTTATAGGTGAGGTGAGTAAAAAACATGCAATTTTGGAAAATAAGAAGGTGTACTCACATTTTAAACACGAAAAAATCATCCCAAATAGGGAATTAAAGAAAATAATACGTTATAGGGTATAAATATATCCATATAATAAATTTTATACAAGCTATTAGTCATTTTTAACAATTATCCTTTTAGTCTAATCCCTAGTAAACCAATTTTTTCCTTAACTGAGGTAAATAGTTTTTCATATTTTTACTTTTAATTATATTCAACAATTAAGTTGAACTTATTAGATAATATATATTTTTCATATTCAAAATATAGCATATATTTTCCTAAATTTCATTCACAGATTTGATAGTATTTAATTTAAAATTAATCCCGTAGATGGGATGAGAAAACGTATTTTCAAAGTGAAAATGTTCAAATGTTTACGACGATTTTATATCATAATTAAATATGAAAATGATTCAAAGGGATTAAATTGGATTAATAGATATGTAATTAATCAAATTATAATTTAAAACCAAATTAAAGTATAATTTATCTTTATAAATAATTTTAATGAAAAATAATTTTTGCAATTAAAATTTAGTATTTGTCTCTATTCATTGAAAAATTAATAATTTTAGAAATTTGTTAAAAATTCACACCAAAAAAATTTTGGAGCATTGATTTCAAAAATTAAAATTATTATGGAAATTAAATTTTCTTTATGTTTAACAAAATAGTTTTAAAATAAGTTCCCATGAAGTTGAAAATCTGTTTTTTAAAAAATACAGTTTAAAGCGTAAAATCGAATTTGTTATTATCACTTTTCTAGAAAATTAATAATATTAATGTTAAATAGTTTACTGAATATATAATATATATATTTCAATAAAATAATACACCAAAAATTATTTTTAAAATTTATTGAGGGAAAACTAGATTTTTTTCATTAAAATTGTTTTTTAAGAAAATAAGTTTCCTTTATTTTCAAATAGTGTTTATTTTAATTGTTAATTAATTAACCAATAAATAATTAATTATATATATATATATTTAAAATATATATTTTCATAATTTAATCAATCATATTCATACCCTCTATTCCAATGGACAAGGGATAACTATCAAATTAAATAAAAATTTCTTAAGTTTGAGTCACATTTCAGTTAAATTCGGTGTTATGTATAATGTAAGATAAATCAATGTTTTGTAAAATGAAATATAAACTCGGTTTTGTGTGTAAAAAATATAAAAATGATTATATTTATTTGAAAAAAAATATTTCACTAAATCTCAGGGTGTTACATTCTACGCCCCTTAAATTGAATTTTTTTTCTTAAAATTCATCACTTTGGTACAAAAAGTTAAGGATAATTCTAACTCATTACATCCTAAGGTTCCCATATAACATCCTCAAGTTGGTGGTTTCCTAAACAAAATTGATCATTTTAGTGGAATTTTTAATAGCACTTTATCTATTTGATCAAAAATCTTAACCAATTGTTCCTTACAAGAGGGATCATGCTCTAACGCTCTAACCTATGAGTCTAGTACATGGGATTAATTATGTATGAACTTCATCTAAAGAGGTAACATAGAACATATCCTGATCCTGAGGGTGTAAAGATTTAAGCAGCATGTAATAAGATATATTTCAAATATGATCAGAAATTAATAAGGGACTAATATTCCTAGGGCATAGTTTTCCCTTATTTATTCCACAGATAAATTAATAGAATGTCTTTCTCACCAACTTTAAATACTATATTAGATAGTTGATTATATTCAGTAAATTTTATTAAAATTATTCAGTATATATTTCTAAATGACTTTCTTCTCATAAATTTCATTAGCTAACTCAGGTTTTGATTGACTTATTTTTGAAATTTCTTTTCAGTAGATTTTTAATTATACACTTCTTTCCATAGAGTGATTTATATGGAGACATTTTAATGATCAATTAAAATATAGTTTTGTAATAAAATTAAACCATGTGATGTTTTTTATTAGAACCTTCTTTAAATTCCATAGAACAAGATCACAGAATATCCAATTGGATTTTAATTGTTCTTTCAGACTTACTATCTTCCCGAGGATGATACATAGTAGTGAAATTCAACTCGGAATAAAGAGATCAATAAAGGCTTCTTAAAAAATTCTAGGAAAATATTGGATCCCAATTAGGTAAATTAGAATTTTCTACCTCATGAATCCCTAAAAATTACTTAATTTATATTATGTAATGTATATTCAAAGATAAATATTTTATGATAGATAGAAAGTGTGATGCATTAATTAGGTGATCGACTACAACCCATAATTACCACAACATCAAAGATAATATCCCATGTACAAAATGTGTAGAGACATTCCTCCCCAAATAACATCGTTATTATATACAAAAATAAATGGTTTCATTTCCATAAATTTGCCTTAAAATATCTCTATTATTAATGCAGTCCAATCACAGAAAACCTCAAGAGGATTGTTGAGGACATTGAACTAATGATCAAAATTATTCTCATAAAGCAAAGATAGTATTCATAACTATTATGTTAATATTATATGGAGACATATATGATTCCAAAGATAAAAAAATAGTTAGATTATTCATGATTTTTATAACCAAAATATTGTTGGTAAAATAATTTTACAACATAATTCTAGATTAAAATTACATAAATACCTAAATACATCCTCTTCAATCATTGGAATGGAATACGTCCTTCAATGGTAATGAATTTTTGTTCAGGGAATTGATATGGATAATTATCATGTTCCCCTCACATAATACATATAAATCATCAATTAATTTTCACTATATGTCCATACACTCTATATATATAACCTCTTCCCCTCCATTTGAGATATTTTTCTAGGTTTGTCTTCCATCATTATTGACATGTAGGAATCTAAATATTCATTCTTCTATGTTAATTAAAACATGAAAACTTATTAAAGTCAATATTACCCAAATTCAGTAAGTTAGTAATCTCACTGAAGTTCATATTGTCAATTTTATATCATAATTTATCATTATTAGAAATCATAATATATGTTTTTCCATTCATAATCTAGTTTGGTTCCCCATATTCACGAAATTTTCCATCACATTAAATGCTCACCCAATTATTAATGGTTTCAGTTGTTGAATAAAAGAAAAAAATAATAGTGTGAGAAACACTAATCATTGTGTACTACCACATAATCCTTAAAAATAACTTATAATTTGTCTAAATCATGAATACATATTTTTAATATTTGAAACCTTAGGTTTATCCTAGGTCATTCATAATCATCATGTATTTAAATCCTTCATGATGGTTAATAATGAATTTTGTGAATTTTGAAATCATACACCTCAAGAGTGTTAAACAAGGTGTGTAGAAAGAAACATCGTTGTGCAGTAGGTGAAAATAGATTCTAGATAAAATTACCCATTTAGAGTTATTACCCTTATATACCACAATTACATAGACATATCTACTTGTTGTAACCTGATAGTGATGATATTTCTTGGAATCTACTTTCTCTATCCTTTAACAAAATTATAGGGATTTTTCCAAAACCTTGACTCATCATAATAATTATATTTAGATGTATCCCAAGACATATCCTTTTAAAAAAACATAGGGATATCACTAATGTTTTTTTCATCATAGTTTCTAAATGTTATCTAAAACGTTCTCTCATACCAACTATATAGACATAGGATTCTTATAGAGAGATATTAAGTCATTTTATATGACTGTTCAACATATTTTAGAAACACATACCAGAAGACAACAATATTTTAGTTCCTTTTATGAATAGGTACATAATAATATAATATGGTTATACATCTTCAATATCTCCCATAAATATCTTCCCCTTTAGTACTCTTCACAACCATACCCTACTAAAACCATTATTTATAATGTAGGGAAGGGAAATATAAGAAAGTGTGAACTCAAATGCTCATTAAGGATAACCAAGGGAGATAGGTAAGCATAAAAGGAGTATAAGGGTATGAAAACATGATCATAAAATTTTAAAACCATGAATTGAATATAAAATATCATAATATTGAGCATTGGGATAATGATAATATGTTTATAAGACACGATTATAAGGGAATCAAAGAACTTGATCCATGAGAGAATAAAATTTCTATAAAAAATTTATTTGTTGCACACATATCAGATTATAAGATTTTGAACATTTACAAATAGAGAAAAGTTCACTCATTATGTTGAGAAAATGAAATCAGGATCTCACATTAACTTGTGAACTTGAAACTTGGTCTATGTAAAACATTATGGTCATGGAATATTGGTCCCGGTATAGAATTATGGGCATGAAATCAGGATCACAGATAAATTTGTGAACATGTAATGATGTTCATGAATAACATTATGAACATATAATTAGGTTCACACATAAAATTGTGATGATATAACCAGGATCATGCATATCATTGTGAATATGTAATTGGGTTAATTTATAATATATTTACTGGAGAGTTATCTATCATTACCCAATGTATTTAAATGAGATATAAGTCCCATCCATCACATAATGAAAATAAAATTTATTCATGAAATAAGACCCTAAAAAACTCATTAGATCATAAACCATTAAATGATATGGTTTTCATAAAAATTTCATCAAATCATAACCTATAGAAAAGTGACAAGTTTCATATTAATTTCATCATTTTATCATGGCATTACTCATTAAAAAGAATCGGGTGTCATAAACATTTTATCATGTTATAACCCATGCAAGAGAAAATATTTTATAATCATTTTATCATGATAATCCATCCATATAACGAATAAGAATGTTATCCTTTGTTTATACCCCCAAAAAATCATAAGTTAAACAAAAGGTTATCATTTTAGATGAAGAATGATTTTTAAAGATCACCTGGAACATTTTTTGAGGATAATAAATGCTCTTTGAAAATAAAATTTTAAAATAAAAAATCAATAAATAATTTTTCCATTTAGTTTATTTAAAAAAAAATTATAAAATACAAATGAATCTTCAAGAAAAGAATGTTCAGGATAGCTGAAAATCCTGTTCTTTTGGTAAATGTTAAAATAAATATTCCTTTCACATTTTTGGTAAAATCAAAACTAGAATTGTTTAGAAAAAGAAACGAAGATTTATTAAACACTAAAAAAACAAAAAGTTTCATAAAAATAACTTTAATAAGTCATCTAAATACTTTTTTAATTATTTTTATAAGACATGGTTTTGGAAGAAAAAGGGCTTTTGACCAAAGATGGAAATAAAAATGTTTTTTTATTGAAAATATTATTTTAAACTATTAGGTACATAATGAGATTAAATGAAATGACAACATGTATTCACATTAAATAACCATGTAATAATATAATTCATATGTTTCCTTAGAGATAAATCATAATATTTCATCATCATAATCATAATCATAAGTGATCCTGATAAACAATTATATTGTATCATAAAACCATTACGACTAAGGTAATATTAAATTGTAAGACCCAATAATGAATAAAATTAAATAAAACCTATAATATCATGATGGAAAATAAACTAATTATAATATATGTAAAAGGGGAGGTATATAAAGATTATAAAAGAAATAATGTGCATAACAAAACATATGTCTTACAGAAGGATAATTGAGATAAAACACTACCTGCTAATTCAGTAATTTTTGAAATGTAAACCCTGTGAAAGATAGATCCTAAAATGGACATGTAAATATAAATTTTAATCACAAGAATAATAATGAATTAATTTCATGGGAATTATATATACCACATAAGTGAAATAGGTGGTGAATATTAAATGTGTCTGATAGAAGAAAAAAGTGAGACTGAAACCCCTTACCACTATTGTGACATATTAAATCATAAGACAAAATAAATCATAAAATAAAAAAAGATTAAATATTATTAAAATTAGGATATTAATTATATAAGTTATCAATGATTATTATATACCCACACCAAATAAATGATATTTGAATTTTCATATATCTCCCAAAAATGAAAGAGAGACTAGAAATCCCATACCTTAAGTATCAAATTCCATCATAACAATTCGAAAATAAAATATAATAAATATAATTATATAATAAATATATTATAGGATCATAATAATAAATATAATACCATATATTATCTACTTATTACAATTTATTACATGTTTATTAACAATTCTGTTTTAAAGTCATGTTTTAGTTAATAATTGTTCGTTTTTATATATCTATTGATTTCTCATTTCTAGTCATCTTACATTAATAAAGTTTACATAATCTATAGAATAGTAATAATGAAATAGTTATTGTTTTTATTACCCAATTATAATTTTAATACTAATTATGAAATAACGTTTTTAAATATATAGTACATTGTGATCATGAAGAGGGAATATTTTAAATTTAGATAAGTAATGTTTCCATTTTTCAATGATCATTATAGAAAAGAGTTTTGTAAAATTTTATATTTACAGAATAATAATAATATCTTAAATGAAATATTATTTATTTAAATATACTTACAAATATCATCCTTTGGTTGTGGTTATGAAAATATAGAGTCACATTTCCATGTGATGGCGGTATCCTACATATATACGAACGAAGTTATCAACTTTCAGTGAGTGAAAATGTAGGAATGAAAATGATAGAATATATTTTTAGAATAATAAATATGTCATTAATATAATAATTATTTCATTTATATTGCATATATTAAATAATTTTATTCTTATTTTGATTTATGTGAAGTATTAGTGAAGACAAATCACATTACTTAGTGAGGAGGTGGTCTGCAGTTCAGAAGAACAATGTTATCATATCACTTATAGAATGTAAATTAAACATTTATATATGTTATGAAACACCATAGTTATAATTTTTTTATACTTATCATATATATAAATTATATACATCATCATACCCAACCATGAGTGAAGGTAATACAGAAATGAATGACATCAGTTCGCGTGGAATTTGTGCTCCGTACATAAGAATAATGATTTCATAAAACATTTGATTGAAGTCGAGATGGATTTAGGTAATAACATTAAAAGAAAATATATATTTTTCTATAAAATAATGATATTATTATTCAATCATTGTTAAATAATAATTTATGTTGGTTTGTGAAGAAATAAAAAAAATTGATGAATGTTACCCCTTCTTTAGGTAACCTCCATAGGTTTGAACCAAATACCATCAAAGGATGAATTTATACCAAAAAATGGATTTTATTATTATATATGGGAATTTTTAAAGTCACATGGGATGTTATGTGATGATATAAATGGGTTTTAATGTTCTAGTAGGAGAAGTGAGGGGGATGATGTTATAAGTGAAGTGAGTGGCATACTTGTAATGTTTTACAAGAAAAAGGATTGACAAAAATTTTCATATTAAAAAATTTTAAGAAATTGATTATTATCATTAATTATACATGAAAGCATCTAAATATTATTATAATATAGATTATATACATTTTTTAGTTCATTTTAGATCTTATCATATTGTTTAACACTCGACAAATCATTTTTTACCTTAATAATGGTATATACATATTTAAATTTTTACATTTCCTTATGGTAAAAAAATTAGTTAAACATATTAGAAAATATATATTATTATGATTGCAAATATTGAATCCATTTTCTAATATTTTATTAATATAATTGGAAAATCTTAATATAAAATTAATCTGGTAGATGTGATGAGAAAGCGGGCTTTCAAAGAGAAAATATTCAAAAGTTTACAATGTTTTTATTTCAGAAGTCAATATAAAAATTAATCAAATTACATGATTTGGATTAATAAATATATCGTTTTCCTAATTATAATTTTAAATAAAAATAAAATATAATTAAATTCCTAAATAATTTAAATTAAAAGGATATTTTTAATTAAAACTCAATATTTTTCACTATTCATCAAAAAGTTAATCATTTTAGAAAATTATGAAAAATTCACTATAAGATAATTTTAAAATTATTATATAAAAAATTGAATTTATTTTCACAAATAATTTATCTATAAGTACAATTTTTTTTAAAAAATATGTACATAAAAAAGGAAGAAGAACTAATTTTAATAAAAATATATTTTAAGCTTAAAATTAGATTTATTATCACCTCTTGTTCATAAAACACAAAAGATGAATGTTAAATAGTTGACGAAATATATAATATATAAATTTATTTAATAAAATTCTAATTTGTTTAATTTATTGAGGTAAAATGTCTTTGTTTTCAAAATAATATTTTTTTAGAAAAATATCTTCTTTAGATTCAAATATTTATTATTTTAATTTTGATTAATTGGACACAAAATAATTAATTTTATATATATGTATAAACCATATATTTTCATAATTAATATTATCCTATTGATAATCACCATTTCAATTCCTAGGTGATATCTATAAAATTATATAATAATTTCATTATAAAAAGCACATTCAGTTTAAACATGGTGTTGCATGTAACACAAGATAAACTCATCACTACGTATAACACAAGATATACTTGGTGTTGTGTGTGACTTAAAATAAAAAAATTAAATTTCTTTGAAATAATATCTTTCAAAAAATCATGGGGTGTTACACATGTCATTAAATTCTAAACCATTAAGTAAATTTCATCTTCAAAATTTTAATTGTTAATCACATATTAATATAGTTAATGTTATTCTTAACGTACTCATTATTCTAGATAAAACTTATAATATTACAAATACTTTAACTTTATAATATAGATCAACATACTTATTTTCCCTCTAAAAACATTGGTGGTTTATACCATAATAATATTTTCTTCTCAGTATACAATTCTCAAATCAAGTTATATATCCAAGTTAAAAAACCATATTGAAATCACATATTCTTACCAAAAATATTTATCTTTAAATCAGAAAACGCTATTAACCATTATTTTATCAAATGAAATAAAAGAAAATATATACCATAATCACTTAAATATTATAAAATTCACCCAAAATATCATGAATTATCAAAAATATATATTATGTCGATACTACATAATTTACATTTTAAAAATCACCTGACCCTTTATTACATCATCATAAAACATATACTAAATCGAAAAAATTATCAATAACTTTGAAAATGTTATTTAATAGTAATCTTAAAAAATATAACATTTACATAAAATCATTTCTCTAGGTTATTGATAACATTTAATATATAGTTTCAAACCATTTATACTAAAATACTGAAGAATGTTCCTTAGATGTTTCAAATAATCATAAATAACTTTTATAATATACCAAAATTTGATAGATACATATTAATTAACTAATTAAAATATTTAAGAGAATCAAAATTAAATATCTATTAAGATATGAACCAAATTACCATATTCATGTATAGAAAGATCAGTTTTCCATCACAACAAGAATATACTAAGATTTATTCATTTAAGTATTCTACCTTATTTGGTTACAATACATAGTGGGATTTGTACACATACATTTATCGACATTATTTAGGTTATCATGTTTCAACCAAATAATAAAATAAGTGGTTATGGTAATATCCTATGGAATAAGAGCCTATGAATTTGAAATCTAAATGTTAAAATGTATTATGTAATGAAACATTCATTATAATATATTATACATTCAGTATAAATATATCATACTTGGTTAAACCAATAAATCTCTTAGTTATAAATATATTAATTTATGTTATGTTATATCATACTTCTTGAACTAATCCCATTACGTAAATAGGAACTAAATTCTTCATAATGGTTAAAAAAGATAATTTAATAAACAAATCATATTCTGTAGCAGTGGCTACGTAGGTGTACAATTATGCCTTTTTTGCAAGAACCATGTCATAATTGAGTTAATACCCATCATAGCCTATCCATGGTTTATTTTCCCAAGGTAAAAAAATTCCAGATCCTATATCCATATTCTAGTATCTAAATAAGGAGGTATCTGTTAAAAAAACCACACAATATATAGTTTACCAAAATATCACGTTGTTATACAATGCTTAATCTTTTACCTAATACATATTTCTAGGGTTTTCATGAAAGTTATACTATCTTAATACCTATAATATTACTTTATCTGACCTAATAGGTTATCTATACCTTCTAAATTAGGATAAACCATAGATTATCCACATTTTTTTTGAAACATTGAACTCTGAAGATATCCTCAATTGATAATATATTAATCTCAAAATTTATCTTAAAATTTATCTAATAAAAACTATGAAATAAAATATATATGAGAATATAATTATATTAATTAATACAAATATTTTATTAAAAATATTTAACATGATATTTGGGGTTTATAATTATAGATAATTTGGGAAAAAATAACTAAAAAGACACATATCATTTTCAACTAGTGGAAATGTTTTCCACTAGATAAACTAATACATCATCCATAACAAGTATTCAAAATATCCCACAAATTATTATCTTGTGATACCATTATATGCAGATCATATGTATTTACACTCCTAGCAATATGGCGATATAGAATTCTAAGCAAGGGGTGATCTTAGAAACCCAGGAAGGGTATATATAATAAAAAACTATTAGGCATCGTAAGTGAACATAATATGTGAATTTGTGTATAATCAAGATACATAAATAAATTTATAACCTACAAAAAATAGATCATATATCATGGAATTTTACATGGAATAACATAATACATGAATAGAAAGAGTGTAGAAAAACAAGCCAATACCCATAATCCATGATATCATATCACAATCTTGAAAATAATCATATAACATTAAAATATCTTTATACTTTGAAACAAACATTAGTATATGGAACATTACATTCACGAGATGCACCATTACTATAAATGCTTATGAGAAACAAAAAAGTTACTCATTAATAAATTATATCATGAGATATAAAATTATAAAAATTTAATTGGAGGGGGATATATGAACCCACAAATCGTCATTTATACTTATGAGTTCCAGTTTAAAATCATTTACTTATCTCACTCTAATAAACCCATGAAAAGTAAATGGTTTTCATAAAAATTTTAAAACTAAAATATTTCACTTTAATAATATAAATAATTCATGGAGATAAATTAGGTTACATTTAATATATCATAAATAACCTATGTAATGAAAATGGGTTTTAATGACATTAAATAACTCTCTTAGTGAATAACGTGCAATAAAAATAATAAATATGATGATATTTACGCCATATATCTAATGGATATATGGTCATGACAATAATAAATTCAAATCAATCTATCTAAGAAATATTTCCGAAAACTCTTCCATAAATTTATTTGAGAATAGGGCATTAAAAAACGGAAGACATTGGAAGAAATATTATGGATACAGAAAAAAAATTTAAAGTAAGAAAATGGAAGTGATGGATCATTTCTCTAAAAGAGAAGGAAATTACATAATTCATCCTTGGAAATAGGGTGAATTTCTTCAATAATACATATACCTAGTGTAATAAAAAATGTCATTAGAATGTAAACATAGAAAATAACATTCTTAAAAAAGATTGTTTTTTATGGTGTTAGCTGTGAATGAATCAAGAACCAAATATTTTAATACAATGAGACCAATCCCTAAAATAAAAAATAAAAAAATTTATTAGATAATGAATAATGTTGAATTAACATGGTCTCAATAAAAAAATTTTAATATTAAAAAAAATGGACGTGAAAACATAAAATATATTTTTTATTTTTTTATCATTGATGTAAAATTAAAACTTATATGTTACTCTAAAAAGTAAATTTTGAAAAGGTGGATTGAAATATATTGGAAAAATTATATTTTTTATAACAATATTCAATAATATACTCTTAAAAATTACATAAATTTCTCTATAGAAAATGTGTTTCCAAAAATAAAACATTTGAAAACGAAATAAAATGAACCTTTTTACTACATTGAAAATACATTTGTTTAAAATACACATTGTAAAGAAAATAATTAAATATTATTTGTATTAAAAATTTATTTTACTAAATAAGAATATATAATATCATATTATATTATATTAGCGATTTAAAACATAATAATGGAAGATTAATATACACGATAAAGCTTTGTAACTCAATGAAATGATATTTGATTTATCAATATACTATATATAAAACATACTCTATGAATAATGAAATATTTGAAAGGTATTTATGTTTTAAAAATTTAAAAAATGAGGTAATGAGACATAATAAAATCAAAGGTAATAATTTTCCCAAATTAAATGAAATAAGTTCAAGATCATGTACCCAAATCATTGGATGTGAATTGAGTTACCCAAATCTCTTATGATAAGGGTAACATATACGTCAAAAGATGTTTGAAGAAAATAAATAAATTTTAATTATTATATCCTAAAAATTAAAGAGAAATAATACATATGAAACTAAAATGATATTAATTCAATATAAAATTATTCAATAGAAAAACAGTGTATAACATGTTGTGTGTCTCAAATAATCATAATTGGGTCTAAAAAAACACTTAAGTCCTAAGTAACATATTAGTCAAAACACATTGAAAAAGTGGGATTTTAATTGAAATTAAAATTACCCTATTAAAATATATTTCATGATATGATATCTCAAATAGGTATTATATACACCACATTAATTATATTAGGTTCATAATACCAAATATATCTCAAAGAGTGAAATATGAGATGAAAACACATACCTTAGCCTAGATTCATCTCACACATGCACCAAAAATCATGAAAAATTAAATAAATTTATTTAAATATATACCGAAGAACCTTATTCATAACATTATCCACGAATACTATTCATTTCCAATAATTTTATAAAAATTATTTTTTATAGGTTTCAACTATTTTCAACATCGGGTGTGAGTAATCTTTATAGATTTGAAGTCGTTCTATAAAAATGAGGTTGGTATGTATTATTAATAAAAATTACATAAATAAAATATCATATAATTTAATTTAATATATGTTCCATGATATTTTATAGAGTCATAATTTCATTCCATGGATGTTTTGGTTATAAACCATGAAGATGAAATCAATGGTGATTTTCTTTCGATGATTCTTAATGAACAAAAGGTGTTTTCTTAATTAATGAGTCAAATGTTGACATTCCCTTACATGAACCAAAATATATTATTTAAATATTTATATCTTATTATATGAGAAAGTATTTTATCATAGTCATTCATGATATAAATGCATTATATTGTTCAAGTTGTTTGTTAGATCGACCCAATCAAGAACCTACCGAGATAAATGGATGATTATGAGATGATTTAAATGTAATATAATTATAAATAAAGAATAATGATCATTTTTTTGATTATTAGTGTGGTATTTCATAATATTAAAAAACAATTAAAAAATATAATTTATATTTTAACATTACTTTGAGAGAAGGGATCATTTTCCTCTTATCTCGGTCATTTTAAACAATTTAATTAATGAAAATAATTTTATGATATTGTCATTAATATGTTCTAAATGTTTTCATAACAGAACATTAATGATATAAAAAAATTATATTTTTCATTTAATCCCACATTCAAGACTATCTATGTAAGATGGTGATGAAATAAAAATAGAAATCAATCATTCCACAGAGGCAATAGTTCACAGATATACCTGGATGGAGATTTAATTTTCCATAGAGTAGAGAATAGGTGTATTATGGATTATTATATTAGTATCATAAAAATATATAAATATCATGAGTATTTATTAAATTATTATTTTATACCATCCTTTTATTGTGTTGATGGAAAATGTAATATGTGGCGTTGTGGAGGCGGTTGTCCCCAAAACAAATAATTAAAATATTCATTTTTTAATAGGAATAAGAAAAAGGTGATTAGTGATTTTACACATCACATCATAAAAATAATAATAAAACTAATACTTATTTTATTACATAGGTACATGAAAATTATATTTGGAAAATAATAAATGAAAATAAATAAGTCATGTAAAAATGATTACTCAAATTGAGTACTTTGAGATTTCCTTGGAAGAGCCCTTGAAAATGGATAAAAATGATAATATATTGTGACCAGAATCACAATAGTATGAAATATTATTATAGGGGAGTAAAAATTGTATGTTTTATAATGGACACATTATTTTTAGGAGTTCCATTAAGGGGTGGTGAGAGGACCCTTATATAATTGGTGTGAAAGACATTTTCGTAAATATTTCTATATAATATAAAGGGAGAACATGTTAAACATATAATGTGTCTACAAAGTTGAGAACAAATTTAGTGGTTAAGAGATAAGGTAAATAAAAACCTCATAAATTAAATTATAGGAATTTTTTTACCACGTCTTATAACTTTGAACCCCTCAATTATTACATTTAAAATTTTATCTTTTACCACAACAACTAGCTTTTACCCAGGGTAAATTATAATTTATGAAAAAAATAAAATGTAACTTATTACATAATTTTTAACTAGTAATTCAAAATTTCTAATAAATTTTATTTGATTCAAATTATAAAGATGATAATATTTAATTTTTAAAAACTAAATGTATAATGTGTTAAAAAAATATTTCTAAAAAATATATCTTTAATTCTAAAATATCAAATATGAGTTTATAAATTAAAAACAAAATTTTAAAAATTATAAAGTCATATAAAAAATTCATATTTTGTCTTAGAAATATGTTTCATGAATCTCTAATTCATTATTATATACTAATAATATCATAAGATTCATGTTATTTCAAAAAAGGGTTTTCCACTATTCAATTAAAAATAAATAAATTTTTGGAGAAAATCCTAAGAATTATTGCTAAGAAAATGTTGATATGTTTTTAAAAAATGATTTAATTGTTTTTTCAAATTAAAATCCTAAAATTTATAAATTAACATTTGAATGAAATATAATAAATTAATAAAAACTCTTTTTATAAGAAAATTACTTTTTTAAACATAAATTATTTTTATACTTATTTAATATATATTTCTGAATAATGAAAAATTGATTTGTATTTTTATAAATATTTATTACCTTTTATGATAAAAATTTTATTATGGTAAATTTATTTTTTAAGTTAAAATATAATAACCTTTTTTAAATTTTTCTTTGAATGGAATTATTTCTTATCAACTATTAATAAAAAAATTATTTTTTAATTATATCAAATGATTATTATCCTTTTATTTACTAATGATTTTAATGTACATGTAATTTAAATATGTATCTGTTCATTTTAAAAGGTTTTACATTAGTTTTGTGCTATATGTGATAACAAAAAATCAAAGATAGTATCATTTAAACGGATCAAAAATTTTACGTTGTTACATGATATCCCTAAATAAAAAACATAGAAGGTTTTAAGTGAAAGACACATGCGGATTTTCAATGAAGGGGCATAAATCATAATTGGGTTTTTTAATGTTTATTTATTATTTTACTAACTTGAATTGTATCATAATGTCTCTTTTATAATAATATTAGTATTTAAAATATATCTAAATGTTAACATGTTAAAGTTAAAAAAAAATTTCATCTCCTTTTCAATAATAAATGAAATAAATATATTGCTTTTGTATATGTGTGGATCACCACCTCCATGAAGGGATGTGTTTCATTTTTCATCACTAGAACACATGGATGGTTATAAATATAGAAGCATTGAAAATATATTATATTTTTATGAAATTATTTCCATTTTGTAAAGATAACATATTACGTACCTTTATACACTTACAACTATTGGAAAATGATAATGCCACTCGTGATTACATATAGACTACCACCTCTAAGAAGTGATGTCATTAGTATATCATGACTACCTTATATTTATGTTTTTAAAATTTTATACAATGTATAAGAAAGGTAATTATAACTTGTTTAATATTTTAGATTTGATGGAATCCAGATTTTTTTACTATGATAAATGTGTTGTTGTAAATTTTAGGTTATTAAATGAACAACCTCAAAATATCAAATGTGGAATTAACCAATTTAATAACTATATAGGGAAAAGTAATAAATTTAATAAATGGTATTATAATAAAGAGATAAATGTAAAAATGTTTCTAAATAAACTATAATGTTAAATCAATTTTATTATGTTGTAATGTAAATGATGTTTGTGATAAGTTGGGAGACAAGGTAAGGGTTTTTTCATTAATGTACTTTTTAGTTATGATGAACTCATTTATCTTCCATATCCATATTCATGAAAACGTTTCAATCATGTGCTTAATTATACTACAATGATTTTTAATAAAATATTCAACCATCCTTATATTTTTAAAAATTATTTAAAGGATTATTCTAAATGTTTTCTATGTGTTTCACTTTTGACTTTGTTTTACCAATGTGAAAATGATTGTTTTTAATATTTACTATATAAATTCATTTTCATTATGTCATCACAATTTTTCTTTAATAAGATTAATAAAAAACATATCATAGTTTTTCAAGGAATATCATATTTCCCATTCTTATCAGATTGTTTTATTTTATGATTTTTAAAAGGAAAGAGGATTTTTCCTTATTTTTTATGTAAATCCTAAAAGTGAATCTAAATATGTTCTAAGTAGTGTATATTTTTAATATTTTAGTATGGAAATGCAATATTTTATGTATTTATCAAATTATATGGTTCTTAGAAACATTATGTGATAACAGGCGAGTCTAATATAGATTTGGTAATCAGTATTCCAAATATATCTCTCTCTACATTGAGTAAAGTGATAGAGTCAATGGGAAATAAGTTTCTCATAAGAGATATATTGGATTTATCTACGATGGATATTATATTATACAGGTTCTATTAAGGGTTAATATATGGATAATATACAAATATAACCATATGGAATTTTAATTTATCTATTGTTTTTAATGGAAATCAATCTATTTCAAAATTTAATAGAATGAAATCCTGATTAAAGGAAATTATATTATCTTATAAAGGTTACTTAATTTTTTATTTTCTCTCAGGTTTTCCCCAAATAAAATTCATGATTATTATTTTTCCTCATTTATTATTTTATAATATATTTATGAAAATTTGTGTATTTGAAGTCGATTTCATGAGTAATAAATGACTATTCTGATATCAATTTTTATTATGTAGAAAATAAAATTTTATTATGGTTATTCATGAATTTTTAAATGGAAAAATGATATTCCATTATTTTTATAAATATAGAAGGAAAAAAGATAATGATATCCTTCTGAATCACAAACTTGGAATGGATTGAGTTAGAACAATGTAGGATGTGGCTATGTTAACTCAATTGAACCTTCATATAAATAGTGGAACCTATGAGAGTGAGTGGACAAATTATCTATATATGAACATATATATAGTGTAAAATTTCTCAAAAAAACACCCAAAATCATTTGGTGGATCATCAGACCTAGTTTTAATATCAAGTGTGAATAAATTGTTTAAAATTCCACGAAAATGTGAATATTTTATTTGGCGGGTTAAAATTTTTCCATCAGACCTCATTAAATATTATAAGGGTTTTAAAATCTCAAGAGTTTATTTTGAGACTTTTAATAGTTCTTGAAGAGAAGATGCTGGTCTTAATATAGTAACAGAAGGTAACTAGAGGAGGTCGGGTTAGCCGAGGCTATAATCTGCAGCCACTGGCTAGTTAATGGTCCCTTGATGGGGAAAGATCCACTGTTGTGATGTTATGGACAGATCATTTCTTCCAATATAAAGATAATTAAATTTTAATGAGAAAAATAAAAATTATTCACCACTATTTATTAGAAGTGGCGTGTCCCCCTTTTCCTACTGTTTCCCCCCGCAAACCCATATTAGATCACTTCCTTCTCCCTCCCCCTAAAGTTAGGGAAAAAATTAATGGCATTTTCCATTGAATTGAGAAATTTGTTCAATTAGACTCCATTGATCCTCCATTCATTCCTCACCAATTTTATGTTTCATCAGTTAGGGACACAATTTTAATTCTCTTAGAGTATTGGGTAATTTAATAAACCTGATAGGAATTTAGTTATTCCTAGGAAGAAGACATCTTGATATTCTTTCTACATGAAACTACTTTATATTTTGATGAGTTTGATTTCTTGGTGAATTCCTTTTGACTTTTTCCTAACATTAAGTTAATTTTTCTATTTTTTTGGAAATATATCTTTTGTCTTTGGATTAGTTTGAGTTTCTGGGTGTGAAAATGGAAGTCATCACCACGTTACCTGAGGAAGTGACAAGTGTTGGATTCCCGATATTTTATTATGTGTTATACATATTTGAAAATAATTATTTGATTTATTTAAATGAATTTATTTGACCAGTTTTTATATAGGTATAGATTTAGTGGATTGGGATGACTAGTTGAGCTGCAACATACATCCACCAGACATCATAGGGAAACTGACCCTTATAATTAAAATTATAATATTTCATGAATGAGGCATCTAGTCCTCACATATCACTTTAGAAATTATGCATAATATTTATGATGCATGGGATATGTAGTCGCACTAGTGAGGGTTTTTTCGTATTTAATTTCAATTGTTTAATTATTAAATAATTTTTTTAATAAAATTGATATATATTTAGTAGAACAATGTCCCATGGAAAAAAATTGGTGTGCATTAATCTTATTCCATAAACATCCATGGTTGATGCATAGGCTATTGAATACCGTAGAATATCAATACAAATTAGTAGGGGGAAATTAAATTAAATTAAATTAAAAATATCTTAGAGTCTCTAGTGTATATTATAATAGATGTTCCCTGTAGAGGAAGGTGATTAGTCTATACATGTTATCCCTGGTGAGTGGTTGCATGAAAATGGATTGGGTGAGTGACTAAGTGTGATTCAAAATTGAGTTCAATTTGGGCTTGTTACATACCTTTATTTGGTTTCAATTAGGTTATACCCTTATTAAACCATGAGTTTGTGCTAGTTTATGACTCTTTTGAGGACCTGTAATCTTTTATTAGACGGGTTATGCCTGAGTGGAATGTTTTGACATTAGAAGGCCCGTTAGGTTTTTTATTCTATGTAATGGCCTAGGAGACCCCATTATGTTTCCCAATGAATGACTTTCTATAAGAGGGAATGTTTGATCTTAGGTAGGGATGGTTATAGGTGTCACCCTTGAACCTAAAACAAAATGTATGTCTAATAGGTGTTAAATGTTGGTGATAGTTGTGTTCATTTGACCATACCTCATTATGTTATATTTTAAGATTATTTTTGTCACATTAATACCTATGATGCTTGTTAATTTTTCATTAGGCCAGGTATTACTTTTTATTCCTAGGATTCATGAGAATCAACTATCAATATGGTTGGAACCTTGGGATTCTTGAAATGTCAAGAATTTAGTCTCAAAATGCGTTTGGTGTTGATGTATAATTTAAAGAAAATACAATATAGTTGATATAACAGTGTATTCCTATTGGTGGTACTTAAGATTCTACATCTATGTATGTGTTATCATACCTACATGAATTTTCAAGATTCCAGGGATTCACTTGAAGCTGTTAAAAAATTCTGAATTCCTGGGGTGCTGGGATTTAATTCGATATAGCATTAGGCCATTATGAAATCTTGGGACCCCTAATATTTCAATAAAGGTTTAATTTCTCGGGTGTATGCATATCCCTGTGAAATTATTTTACAATTCTAAAGGGAGACTATTGGATACCCTTGATCTATTCTATGGATAAACCCTAAGACCAGGTGGGTGAACAAGATATATAATGGATGAGGATCCATGTGTTATTGGATTTCTAGGGGATCAATAGTGGGACCTAATAGAGTATTACATTTGATTTCATTGTACACCCTAGAATCATTCAAACATGGACATTTTGGATTTCCAAAGACCTCACCCTTAATGTAATCAGATGTTTTCCTCACATTGAGAACACCTAGGTACTATAATGGTGTTTACCCATGAGATTGAGGATGAGAGATATCTTATAATTCCATAATGTCCACCACTCATCATTTTTGGTGTGATTGTGGGATCCCCAGAGTGTAGAAAGAGGTATCATTAAGGTGATGCTCATACTCAGAGACATTCCAACATTATTCAAGGATGGTTTGGTTAATGTATGTCACCGACCAAAGGATCGATGATGGTTATTCGGATTTGATGATGATATATATATATAAATCATTTTTTTTATTAAGATATTCCAATTTTTATCATCATTATGATGTGCTTGAAGATATTCCCTCATTGGGTAAAATTAGGTATTGTTGGTGGTTTTATAGATTTAATTACAATAGATTTTTATTTTTCAAAATTTATCACATTAACATGTCATTGGATTGTTGGAATAATACGAGACAATGTTTTTCATGCCCTACAATGTTATGTATTAACACACTTCTTAGGAAGCCTCTATACATGGGTACAAAAGTAGCTGTCACTTTTTTTTTTGAAATTTAGGATGGAATGAGGTCCAATATTTAACGATCAAATAAGATAGATCAGATGAATACGATATTCAGATGATATATCTTTTGAGCTTCAATGCCTTTAATATTTTTTGAGCATGATCATTTGAGTTATATATGGAATTTCATTTTATTATATCATGTTTATTTTATTTATTATATTGTGCATTATGATGTGTATGATATATTTTTATTTACCACTGCTGTTTACACTTTTTAGGGGGAATATCCTCCCAAAAAATATCTCCTCATACCCTCACTACTGGTTGAAAACCTATATAATTTAACGAGGTGCACCTAATATAATGTGTTGGTCTGGTCTGACCACTCTTTAGAGTGATTCAGGTCAAGGAATTACAATAGATCATAAATGGATATTTTTTATTTGTTTTATAATATTTTTGGACATGGAAGATATTATACATAAATAATTTGTCATATGTTGTGATATGACTCCAATGAGTGAATCACGAAAATTATTTCTAAGGGAAGGCAAGGTTTCCATGTTAACAATATATATATTATTTCTTTACACTAAAATGGTTTTTGGTTATTTCCCCTTATTGTGATAAACTAGATTCTTCATATTGTAAATTTATTTTTTTATTTTTTTCTCTTATACCATTGGTAGATATCTATTTTTTTATATTAGAATTTAGAGGGAAAAGGAATATCAGAAGTCATAGCTTGCTTATATGATCCAAATGAAATACATGACAAATAGTGTGATTGTAATCAATTAAAATTGAGGGTAATCTCTTAAATGTGTTTCCAACTAATCATATGAGCTTTTCTCACATCAGAACTTGGTGGAATTTTACACATATGGGAGAAATTTCATGCTAGTATTTCATTCTGGTTGAATGAATTAATGATCCAACGATGAAAATATTGATAGTGGTGATGGTGATATATTCCCTTTAGCAGGGGATGAGTAAATACCATTATGGGCCAGTAAATGAAATTTTAAACCCTTAGAGATGAACCCATTGACGGTGAGTATTGTGTAGGTTTAGTTATTTAATGTTAATATAGAATCATATATAGTTTTCAGTATTCATTATAATGAAACTCTACTTAAATAAACTAGGCGACATTGGTACCTTAAAAGGATCATCTACATTGATTTAATGAGGGATCATCCTAATATTGTGGTTTTATAGAGATCTGTATCATAGGAGTAGTCATAGTTGGAATCATTCCATGAAAAGATGATTAATATGAATGTGGTTCTTGGTCTATATGAACATGAAGACCTTGAGTGTTATTAGGTACAAATTTTTCCTTAGGACTGGGATACAAGAAATATATTTTTCTAAAGGTTTGGACTTGTGAGATGTGGGATTTCGGAATGGTTGGAAGACCTAGTAACCCATGAAACAAAAATCATCCCTTTAGTGAGTCTATACCTAGTTTCAATAGTGTGGGTAACCAAAGATAGGGGTTATCTATTACTGATGAGTACTTAGAGGTGAAAGGGAATAAAAAGATTATTTGGGTTGGAATTTATTAATGGAATGGGATATCATGGTTAGTTTTTGGCATGGTTATTCCATAGTTTTATTAATGTTAAACACCGAGAGTTATTTCATTTTTGGTATCAAGTCGGGATTTAAAGGGTTTAATTGGTTTTGTAGCAAACCCCATTATTTTTTGATGCAATTTAAGGGATTGGGGTGAGTATGTATAAAAACTTTTGATTTTGGAATAATACTTTTGATTATATAGTAATATGGGTAGAACATGGAATGTTTGAGTTGGATGATTTCATACTTGGGTGACTAGGGCACTCAGGGTTAGATATTTCTGACATGTTGAGTTGAATGGTCAGTGTTTTGGAATGTGGGACTAATTATAATGGTTTTAATGTAATGGGATCTTGAGTCATGTTTCTACATTAGGTTGTTACTAGAGAAAATGTCCACCCATTTTTAGATGAGAGAAAACTAATATACATTTTTCACGCATGGGATCTACTAATGATTAAATTGATGAAAATCGGGTGTGGGATTATGGATGATGGAAATTTATGATATGCTTATAAGAATAATGACATGGGGTTCTTAATTAAAATTTTAAATGCATCACTTTAGAATAGAGGAAAATGTAAATAAATTATGTTCCATGGGTGGTTTACCAGAGGGTATCCCTTAACATGAATTTCAAGAAATGCATGGTATTATGGGTTAATGGTAGATAAGTGAAGCTTAAGAGGAGTGACACACATGTGACATGGGATCCATTAGAAATATTGTTTGAGGATTAGTAAGGGAAGAAGTATGTTGAGGAGTGTATTAATATCCATTTGGAGGTGTTACCCTAATCGTCCATATGAGTTTTATTGAATTTTGTGGGTGAGGTTCCCTGATCAGGGGAAAGGTGTGTAAAAATTTGAAGTGGTGATAGGGTATGGGAAAGATTTTCCATGTATACCTATTGTGTTCAATGAAAAATAGGATGTGGGACATTATGAACTTGAATTTTTTCCATTGATTCGATGAATAGGTAACTCCTAAGGTGGGGAGAATGGTGTTAGTCATAGTGATACATAACTGACACATGTAAGGTATCAAGAATTTGTGATACTAGTTATCAGATGGATTTTATGGAATTTTGATTCCATAGGGTGAATGAATCCAATTTTATCTATGTTCCTTAGTGAACTCTTGGTGTAAATTTGTGTATTTTACCAGATAGAGTCCATGAATTAGCATCAATTTCATGATAAATTCATAGGATTCAAACATGATTGAGATAAAGGTATATTGAATCTCATGGATTCGAAAAGAACTATAATGGAAGCAAAGTAATGGTGATTTGACCATCTAATTCATAATTTCTGTTCAATTTAGGATTCAATTAATTAATTATAACAATATTGAGTTACCAATGATATTAAATGAAATAGAATCCTATAAAATGGGAATGTGATGGCTGGTGTAGCCAAGCATTTTTGTGGTAGGTCAGTTGGAGGAGGTCAATCTGATCTTTTTTGTACAATTGGATGTGGTAGGATAAGAAATGCTTATGGTATTTTATTTTGGATATGATTGGTTTCATTCTGATATTGGTCCTGATTTTCAAACAAAATTCAATGTTATTAGGCCTTATTCGTGGGAAATTAATTCATGTTGAATTTAGTTTAGAATAAGGACAATGGTGGTTCTAGTGTTGGATTGGTGGTTTCATATGTGTTCAGTTTAGGGTATTATAAAATGCACCATGATTATCATTGGGATACAAAAAAACTGTTTCCATATATAATTATAATTATAGAGGCACTATGACTCAGGATTGTCCATTGTAAGTTGATTTGTGTGGTGGGAAGCACCATATAATTGTTAATCTATCAGAAAATAACACCATGAGTGTCTTGGGATAGATGAAAATGGGTGAATACCATATTACTGTTTTTATTATGGATTTGAGTGTTTGATCAATCTTTTGTGGTTTAAGAATCATTGTTTGGATCTATGATTTGAGAGTGAATTTAGCATTCAAAAAGTGAATGTATCCATTTAACAGAGAAATAGTGAATTTGGAAGGTCAAGATGCATAATTGGAAAACCAACAAGAACTATTGGAGATGAAAATTGTTATGGTGGTGTGTTATTACTGTCCTGTGTGAATGTAAGGTATGAAATTCAAGGGAAATTTGAATAATGGATTTGGTGGGAAGGATGGATTTCAAATCACAGTTTGTAATTTTTTAAGAGTTTGAAATTCATAAAAGAGGTTTTTTAGACTTGGAATATAGACCAATGGGTGGCTAAATGGATCATAATTGTAATGGGAGGGAATTTGTTGTGTAAGGGCTCAACGAGGCCGTAGTTTACAACCATTGGTCAACTGGTGGCCTGGATAGTGTCTCCCACAATCTATATATTGCTATTATCTATCCAACAAACTCGTAATGGTTTCCCATTGGTGTCTGGCTATAGAAATAGTGACTAACCCAAGGAAGATACTATCCAATGGCCTCCAATGGCTATTCAGTTGGATTTTTTCGGATGAAAACTACAATTCATCCCCCTGTGTTTTTTGAAGGGTGAGGCCCCCCTCTATTGTTATTCTGGTATGACAATCAATGAGTTACCCCCTTCTTTATCCCATCCCCTTCTTGTCTAGGAACACCCTTGTATAATATTTTATTGTAAATGAAGGCATGTCTTTGGTTTCATTGACCTTCATTGATCCACTCTCCCTTCCTCTCTAATTTTAGGGGTCATCGATTAGGGATTATATTTTGATTCCAAAGGAATATGGTGTAATAAGTCAACTGTGATAGGTATTTCATTATTCCCAAGAATAATAAACTTTGATATATAGTTAGTAAGAAATCATTTTATAATTTTATAATCCATGCCCCAATGATGACTTTATGAAGGTATTTTCCTTAAATAATTTTTTTTGGTAATTTTTTGGGGCCTAGGTTGGGGATTGGGATAATTTTGGTTTTGAGGGTGTGCTAAGGGTTGTTGGTACCCTAATTCTTAAGGAAGAGATAAGTTGTGGATTCATAATAATTTTATAATAATGATGGAGTTAGTGCCCTAGAAACCAACTTCATTGTACATTAGGATAAATATGTATTAATTGGATGAATATTAATAAAAAACTAATCACATCATTATTGTTCTTCTGCATGACATTGTATGTGATAATTTCCTAAGAATAGATCCTGTGTTAAAAGGTCAATGAAAATCCCTTCTATGATGAGAACGTGGATGTTCCATGACACTATTCTTGAATATACGTTCTATGGCCGGATGATATCATTTGAAGGGACACAATTGATAAAGGATATCAATGGTGGGGACTCATGAATCATTGAGGAAAATTCTCATATTATGTGCCCATGGTAATATAAAGGAGGATATTATGAGAACAAGAATTACCAGTAGGAAGTCGACAAGTGTCAATGGATGATCCTATTTGAGTATGTCTGTATTGGTCCTTATATATTAAAATTATTATTAATGGGTATTATGACTCGCACATTTAGATTTATTGAAAAAAATTGACGAGAGGTGTTCATTGTGAGGTAGGTTTTCATGGGTGTGTCACGAGTAATACAACATTAATGAAAAAGAAAGAAATTAATTTTTCCTTCTACAGAAGTAGATATCTCAGGCCCTTTGATGGAAGTGATATATCATAAATAAATCCATATCCATCGTGTTCTCTGTGGAGGATGAATTCCAGGAATTCAAATAAAGTGAAATCGATAACATGGGTTGTTGGCACTTGCATGCAGCCCGATAGATTGGAGATATCTAGAAAAAATGATTATATTACATGGTAATAATTCAAATGAGGTGACATGTAATTGTGACATCAACTTCTTTTTTTTGGTTTCCTTGACCTGTTGTGAGACAATAATCTTGGACATTAGGAAATACCACCCAATTCCAACAAGAAAGAGGCTTGGAGGTTCACACACTACGTGTATCCAGAATATTAGTTAAAAAACTAATTTATTTAACATGTTGAATATATATTATTACCAGTTGAGGTTTAATAATTATTCATGTATTTCTGATCGCATGTATTTCATTACTAGGTATTCGAGAGAATATATTGGTGATGGAATATAAATTTACTGGAGAAATATATATATATATATATATATATATATATTATAAAAAAATAGTCATTATTGATGTCCTGGAAAATATTAAGGAGGATTGGTGGACCACGTTATGGGTCTGGTGAGAAATAGTATTAAATATTATTTGGTTAAATTATATTTAAATATAGCAGGAAATTTAAGTATATATCATGGAAATAATAGCATTGATATTATTATTTGTCATGGGTTCTCAGATGAGATAATAAATTTAGCAATGACACATGCACTAATTATTTATTATTACCCAGTGAATTAAATTCCCCACTATGTTATTATTCTTTATTTAATCCAAGGTGTCACTGGACTGGCTAACCCATTGTTGTGTGCATAAAATCATTAGAGAAGATCTCTCGAACCTAGAGAACTCTATCCTCTCTAAGAACTCTCTCAAGAATGAGAGAGATCCTCTTCATCCAGATCATGGAGAGCACATTGGAAGCGCTTCTAAAGGTGATTGAATGAAGGAATCGAAAGTTAAAGGATCTTCCGCACTATAACCTAGAGACTTCTTTGGTGACATTTAGAGACACATGGAGCTCATGTGGATCATCTCCAGAGGATTCCTATCATTAGATTCTACATCATTACAAAGCCTCACCACAGACTCATGGTCAGATGCATCAATAATGAAATAATCACCTTGGAGGTAATTCTATAATTTACATAAATTAATTTTAATAAAAACATGTCGATTCTCTCTTATTAGTTTTTTTTCTCTCCTTTTTATTTTATCTTTGATTCAATTTCGTGGATAATTTCATTTATCTTCATATTGATCCCAGATTAATCATAACTTATAAAAATTATTAAAGTTGGGTTAAATTCCCATCCAACACTTCCAATGCAGCCAAAACCTATAAGTGGTAACATAGAGGTCAAATTTTCATTTATAATTATTTAAATAATCAGTTAATTATTTAATATTTAAAAATTTAGTTTTTCAATTCATGTATAATCCTTTTTGAAATCTGAATTCTAAAATATTTTCCTCCCTTATCATTATTTGAATATTGAATAGAAATAAATAATTTTATGATTAATATTAACTAGAGGAAATCGTCATGAGGCTCTAATAGCTACGTCTTTATAACACCAGAATAAGCGCCGTGTAGTCGGATCTACACGCCTTGTATTTGTGTTCAATGAATCAGGAGTAATTCAGAAATTACTCCAGCTATGTGCATAAATGAAACATGGTGTAATTAATTTTTACACCACGCATTGATAAAGAAATAATGGTGCATGGTCAGCCGGACTACATGTTGTGTGGACCTATGTACATGGCATGTAGTCCATTCGGGTTAGCGTCGTGTTGTGTATCCCATTCATGACATTCTCGGCTGGTGACCATGTAATGCGGAGTCTAAATAGCGTGTGGTCCACTGGACATTCCGTGAACTCTGATGATTTCTGATGTACACCTAAAACACCATTTCCTCATGCTTGTACTTAGGATGGATGGTGAGGAGGGTACACTCCTTGTAGTCTCATCTACACACCATGTACTTTTTCCAGATTACGCAGATTGAAAAAATTATTATTATATTATATAATCCCTTGAGACATGTACCTTCGTGTATGCATAAATCTGAGACACAACATGTGATACATGTCTGATCTATATATATAAATATATAAATATTTAATTAACATCTGTGTAGCGTTCAAAGATCAGAATATAATTTATGAGTTGTATAAAATTATAATTCTTCATCCATGCTACATAACACAAATATTAAAATGTATAAATGTATTAGTACATGCATAATAGTTTTGGCCGGGTTTTCACTGGGATTCCTTCAAGGTAAAAGTTATTTTCAAGGTTATGGATGAGAATATCAATGAAATTTATAAAATGATTTAGATTAAAACGATTGATTAATTAATGATGATGATTAATTGATTTGAGCGTAATTTATCTTAACAGGAACGACTAAATAATTGAATTCTAGTTTCATTAAATACATAATTGTTTTCATGTATGTGGATAATTGTGAGCTATACCATACCTTTGTATATGACTCTCTCACTTTTAATTAATTTATTAAATTAAAATTGTTGGTCTGTGTTCCTACTCCTCATTAATATTTTGGGCCTGCATGTCGATGGATTCTTTTATGTAAACCCCATTTACCCATCACCTGTGTCTGAGTTAAAAGAACATGTAATGAAAATATCTCTCAAGATAGTGTAAGCAGTTCAAGGTATGAACTGAGGAAAAATCAATCCAAGGACATACAAAGGTTGAGTGGTGGAAAACTATAAACACAAACCTCAAATGGTTCAAGGTGTCCCCCTAGGTACGAGCTATATTATCAACCGATAGATAAAATAACCAATAGTAAAGCTCATGATCATAAACTTAATTTTATTTCTATAAGTTTTATGGTCAATCTTTATAGATTTTTGACATGATCAAATAATTAATGAACTAAGAAGCTTATAAGGTAGAGCAAAAATAAAAATGGATTATTCGTAAATACTTAATATACATTGTTAACCACTTTTGTACATCCCACATAACATTAACAATCATGCGAAAAGATAATAAGTGAAAATTTATGCATAAAGGATAAAATATCTCAATTAAATATTAAGTTATTATATTCTCCCTTTAAATAATTTAGAATTAAACCGTAGTTCAATGTGCTTGGCCAACCCTACTTGGGGTGCTTTGAATTATCAGGGAATTACAATTTGATGTTTTGGGTATACTTAATATAGTATACATCAAGGGTTAACTTCTTTAGTATGACTTTGAGTAACATAGAGGAAAAGGTTGAAGAAATCCTAAATTAAGGAATTTAGGATTGACGATTCCACTCAACAGATCAAGAAGCGGTGAGTTAAATTAGTTTCCATTTGGAATGACTACCTAATTCTTTCAAGTTGCTTGACCAACCCTAGTTGGGGTAATGTGGAGCAAAATATGGATCCTTTCCACTAGAATAACCAAGCAACAAGATATTCCAACGATAATGGTTAGTTATATTGGGCTTTGAAAAAATAGTAGGAGGCGAATAAATATTAATTTATTTATTTGTCTATATTTATCAATATAAAGTACTAAAAATATGTTAATATTAAATTTTTTGAAAAAAAATAAAAATGAAATAAGAAATATCATTGTGATCCAAACTCAAGAAGGAAAACCTTATCATCGACAAAAATACTAATGAGTGGAAATGTTTCCTTTGGGTTTTTCTTTTGCGTGAGAGGAAACATTATGTGCTGGAAGAGCCTTTACAATTTATTCCTTGAAATGAGGCAAGTGATGAAAAAATATCTGTGTATGATATACATCTGAATGGAAATACAGATGATATGTTCCTCATGCTATAATCCATGACTAATGAGATATTGAAGCAATATGAGGAAATAAATTTTTATGGAATGATGTCTCACCTTCAAGATATCTATCAAGAGAAGGTGAGATATTAGAAGTATGAGATCTCCAACACTATGTTCACTACTAAGATTCAATGCTAGCTGGACCACATGTATTCAAGATTATTGGTTATATTGATCATCTGGAAATCATTGGGATTAAATTCTCGAATGAATTTAATAGATATCTCATACAATCATCATTTCTTAAGACATTATCTAGTTTTATTGTTAATCATAATATGGGAAATAATGATAAGATCATATCAGAGCATTTTACGCAGATTCGCCAAGTCGATAAGTACATGGGGTTTGAAACTACTGCAATCCTTATATTAAATAGGATGTTTAAAGAAATGGAAAAGGGGCCAAAGATTTATAAACAATATAAATCATTTGAGTATCATCTAACCAAGAAAAATAAGATATAGAGGCAGGGTAAGGAAAATGAGGCTGTATTCTTTGCTTGTGGCCAACCAGGCCACTAGAGTAGGAACTGCACAATGAGGCAAGGAGAAGCCAAAGGTGTGTTTGTTATTGATTGGAATATTTATATTTCTACACGTTGGTTACTAGATACAGCTTGTGGGGATCACATCTATATTGAAAATCCTAACATAGTATATTCTGGAAAATTTCCAAAGGATAGGTGGATCTGCGAGCTGCCAATGGTGCGAGGATAGGTGTTCTTGCCATTAGTGAATACCTCCTCACATTGCAGAAGAAAATGATTTTGGTTTTACAAGGATGTTATTATGTACCTAATGTTATCAAGAACATAATTTCAGTATCATGTTTAGACACATATGGATTTATTTTCAAGTTAGGAAATAAATGTTGTTACTTTAATAAGAACAACAAATATTATGGTATGACATATTTAAATGATTGTCTGTATGTATTGAATTAAGGGAGCCAAGTGTTGGAAATTGATAATGAACCAAGATTACATGACTCATACAAAACCTAGTTGTGGCATCACCTCCTTGGTAATGTAAATGAGAGGCACCTGACTAAGATCCCCCAAGAGGGTTATTTATACTATTATGAGCTAAAACCACCTAATAAATATCACACTTGTTTTCAAGGGAAAATCACCAAACCACTATTTGGTGATCAGGGTGAAAGGACCGAAGATCCTCTAGGATTGGTATTAACTGATGTGTGTATACCATTTATAGAAGAAGCTATATGTGGGTATTCTTAATTCATTAATTTTATTAATGACAAGAGTTGATATGAATATGTATAATTAATGAGGTATAAGTCTGAGTCCTTTGAGAAATTCAATGAGTTCAAGAATAAAGTTGATAATCAACATGGTATGAAGATAAAGAAGCTACGATTCTATCGAAGTAGAGAATATATAAACCAATAGGTCATAGACCTTTTACTGGAGTTTGGGATTCTGTATCAACTCACTCTAACTTATACACCATAGTAGAATTGTGTCAGTGAATGGAGTAATCGTACCGTATTGGACATGGTATGGTTGATGACGAATCAGTAATATCTACCACTATCCTTTTGGTGATATTCATTACAAACCATGACATAAAAATTAAAAAAGTACCAAATATGGCTGTAAATGGGATTTAAATCAAGCTATGGAGTGGAAAGAAACCCACTTTGTCACATACATGTGTATGGTGATCCGAGGCATTTGTTACATCTTTCTTAGGCAACAAACTAACACCCAGGGCACAAAGTGTATCTTTATAGGGTATCCCAAGGAAACAGAAGGATAATACCTATACAAACCCTCATAAAAGAATATGATTGTTTTCATACACATTGTATTTATCGAGAGGGATCATATCCTCAAAAATGGTATTGGGAGGAAGTTTCAATTCGATGAAGTTGATGCTCAAGATACATAATAGTTAGTACAGGAACAAGTTACATAGGTCCTCATACAATAGGAAGTTTCTGAAAGACAAGTACAGCATAGGAACACCCGAGAGGTAAGGGAACCATAGAGATATGGATTCTTTGTCACCAAGGAATGTGAATCATTATTTTTGAACAATGATGAACCTCTATCAAACAAGGAAGTAGTATAGATCTCAAAAGATAAGAATTATGAGATGGATTCCATGTATGAGAATCATGTTTCGATTCTATTCAATGAACCAATTGATGTAAATCCCGTAGGGATTAAATGGGTCTTCAAAGATAAACTAGACATATATGGTCAAGATAATACCTATAATGAAAGTCTAATGTATTACAATTTAAACCAGCATCAATGAATTCACTATGATGAAACCATTTCCCCAGTTTCCATGTTCTTATCCATAATAATCATACATTCTAGAGAATATTTCTATGAAAATTAGATTTGGAAGATGGATGTCAAAACCTCATTCCATAGTTGGAACCATTAGGAATATTTCAATATGACCCAACCAGAATAGTCTATGACACCAAGTGATTCCAAAAGGGTATGCAAGCTGCAGAGATCAATTCGTGGATTAAATCAAGAATCTAAATCGTGGAACATTCAATTCAATGAACCCATAAGTTAATTTGGTTTCATTATGAATTCATGTGAGTCGTGTATATAAACGGTTTAATGGGAATGTAGTTGTTATCCTAGTAGTGTATGTTGACAACATATTAGTTATTGGAAACAAAATACCAGTCATAGAGTTATTCAATGACTGGTTAAACAAGTTCTTATCCTTGAAGGACATAGCTAGAGTATACTAGATTATAGGGTTCAAGATCATTCACGATAGATCCAAGAGGCTTCATGGAATAAGTCAATGTACATACATTAACTAGATAATAACGAGATTTAGTATAGAATAGTCCAAGACCGGATTGGTTGTAGTGTCACATGGTATACATCTTTCTAAGAAAATGTGTACCTAGACACAACATGAGAAATATTGATTGAGTTATATTCTATAAGCATTAATGATAAGATCTATTATGTATTCCATGTTATATACAAGACATGATATTTCCCAAGCACTAATCATGGTAGGATGATATAAATAAGATCCAAGTTAACTGCATTGGACTGCTGTAAGAAATATCCTTATGTATCTAATATAAACTATGAAGAAGTTCTTATTGTATAGATTAGAAGAGGATCTTGTCATCCGAGTGTATGATGATGCTAATTTTCATAAATATCAGAATGATCTAAATTTGCAATCAGGGTATGTTTTCTATAATAAGGAAGGATATTTGAGATAAAAGAGTTCAAATATGCAAGTTTTAACTGATTCTATAGTAGAGTCCAAATATATAACATCATATGATGTAGCCAATGTAGCCGTATGGATTCAGAATATTGTCCAGGAGGTTGATGTGGTGCCTAGTAGTAATGATATGATTACATTGTATTATTATAATACTGCAACAATAGCTCTTGAAAGGGAGCCAAGGTCGCATTAACAGACAAAGAACATACTCTAAAAGTATCACCTCCGGAGATATTTCTATCAAAGGGGAGATTTTCTAGTAAGTAGAGTTATATTTAATGAGAACATGGAAGAACCCTTGACTAAATGCCTATCTTAGTTGAAGCATGAATATCATGGTAGAGATAGAAGAATGAAGGTTGTTATCAATTGCCTCTAGTTTAAGTGGGAGTCTGTTGGAGTTGGTTCCCTAGAAACCAAATTATTTATATTTTATGATAAACATGTATTCATTTGATGAATACTAATAAACATGTTATCACAGCACAATTGTTATTCTGTGTAACATAGATTGTGATAATTCCCTAAGAATAGTTGTCGTATTAAAATTCATAGTAGATCCATACTATGATGAGAACTCAGAAGTTCCATGAAACCATTCTTGAATATATGTTCTATGGATATATGATATCATTTTAAGGGACACAAATGATACATGCATTCAGGGATGGGCACTTATAAAACCTTGTGGCACATTCTCATGGTGTGCGCCCTTGGTAATATTCAGGAGGAAATAATCTGAAAAATTCCCCACGAGTAGAAATTCCACATTCAAAAGTGTTAATGGATGTTTCTATCGGAAGATGTGTGTATTGGTCCTTAAAACTTAATATTTTTATTAATGGGTATTATGACCCATGCACTTATATGTATTGACAAAAACTGTGATGACATATGTTTGCAGTGAGGTAGGATATTTTTGGAGCATCATGAGAATTACAAGATTAATGAATAATGTGAGAAAGGATTTTTCACTTCTACGGAAGTAGATATCTCATGACTTTTGATGTAAATGATATATCCAAACTAAATCCATGGACACAGTGTTCTCTAGGAAAGTACAATTACATGAATTCAAATAATTTTAATTCGAGCACATGGGTTGATAGAACTTTAATTCTACCTGCTTGATTGGAAATATCAAGATAGTGTCATTATATTACATAGTAAGTGTTCTCATGAAGTGACTTGTTATTACGAGAACATATTATTTCCCTTGGGTGCCTTGACCTGTTTCTAGACTATAATATTGGACTTTAAAAAAGCCCACCTAATGATACTGAGAAAGAGGGAATGAGGGTAACACACTAAGTGTAGCCAGTATCTCAGTTAAATAATGTATTTTTTTGATAAGTTAAATAAATATTATTCCCGACTGTGGTTTAATAATTATTCTTTTATTCCTAATCACATTTAGTGTGTCACTAGTTATTTTAGATAATATATTATGAATAGAATATTTAATTATCATTGAATAATTCAGTTATGTTTATTTATTAAATAAATAGTCATTATTCATGGACCAATAAATACTGAGGAGGATTAGTGGACCAAGTTATGGGTTTGGTGAGTAATAATATTAAATATTATATAGTTAAATAATATTTAATTGTAATTTGAAAGTTATGAACATGTCATGGAAGTAATAAAATTATTATTATTATTTGAAATGTTGTTTTACATGGAATAAAATATTAAGTAATGACACCTGTGATAATTATTTATTATTACCCGGTGAATAAAATTCACCATTATGTTATTATTCTATATTTTTTCGAAGGGTTCATTTGACCAACTAACCAGTCGTTTTGTGAAAAACATCCTTGGAGAAAAGCACTAGGGACTAGAGAACTCTTCCCTCTCTAAGAATGCTCTCTATAATGAGAGAAATCCTCCTCAAGATCATGGATTACTATTTGGAAGAGATTCTAAAGGAGATCGAAGGTGGAAAACACAAGTGCAAGGATATTCCTCGATAGCACATGAAGACTCATTAATTGAAATCCATAGATACCTGGAGCCTATTTGGATCAACTCTGATGGATTTATATCCTTTTATTATACATTGAAATAAAGACATACCTTGGACCAATGGACTGGTGCATCAATTGAGAAAGATTCACTTTGGAGGTCATTCTAGAATAGAATTAAATTATTTATAAACAAATTATGATGATCCTCTATTCTACGTTTCAGGTTCTCTTCTTTTTCTTTTATCATTGATATGATTCTATGGATACTGGCATTCATCATCATATTGATCCCAAATTAACCATTGATTTTGAAAATAATTAATGTTGGGCACATGCCCATCCCGTGCTTCTACTGTGCCCGAAACCTACAGATAACTATTCCTGTATGAAGTTATTTTTTTAAGTTATTTCCAATGGTTTTAATTGATAATTTTAAATATATGGAATGTGTTAGGGGCTTAATATGGTTAGATGATCTTGGATTGACATCAACGGGTCTTATCAAGGCCATTAACAATATGAATTAAAATTGGAAAACTTATGAATGATGTTGTTTGACGTCATAGTAACTCTATAACTATTTAATTTTGTTTGGGATGCAAGGGAAGTGATGGAAATCCACTGAGTTTATTTTCATGTTTAATTTAAATTGTATAATTATTAACTAGTTTGATAAATAAATTTATATTTTTTGAATAAAATAGAGTGCTAAGGCCATTTTGGGACCTACGCACTGGCTTTATCCTCTTCCTACTGATGCCCAAGTTCTAGACTATTGAATAACCTAGAATTTTATTACCCCTTGAGTGTGGTGAAAAAAAAATGAAATTAACTGTAGATTAAAAACCACAGTGTAGATTCTTTTATATATTCCTTATGGGGGAAGGTGATGATTTGGTACTTTTTGACCTATTGAGTCATATAATGATCAAGGTATGGGCAAGTGACTTACCTTTACCGACCATGGAGTTTGAGATAGTCATATTTTATCGCATTAGATGGCTTACTATAATGTATAACATAGTTTTACTATTATTTCATGTAATTTCTATAATTATACTAAGGAGTGTGGAATCCTCTATGAGATAAGATTTTTCCGAGAGAATTTTTATTACCTAAGGACCCTAAGTATAATTCCTCTCTTATATAATGATAGGGTGCACCAATGTGTGCCAAAAGGACTGATCATCCCTAAGAGGGTGTGTTTGGGCTTGGGTAGAGATGGTTCTAGGAATAACCATAGAACCGAAATCGATGTGTATGACGAATGGTGTTGAGATGATGATAAAGGGAGTGGGAATTTGGCCAACACTTGTCATGTTTTATTTTATTAATTGTTATGTTATCTGATTTCCCATTATTTGTACGAGTTATCTAATAGCCTAGAAATTATTCTTATTTTATGTGATTCCAAGGAATCACATATCATGAAAGATGATACCCTGGGATACCTGGAATGTTTGAGATAAATTCTCATAGGATGTTGGGAGTGGATTACATGTCTTACAAGAATCCAATATGGTCGATGGAGTTGTGGTTTCCTAGGTTTTATAATTGGATCCAACATTTGAGAATATTATATCATGTGTACATGAAGACTTGAGACTACATGGATTCCAATGAAACTATGAAACCATTTTTGATTCCTAAGGCACTAGGGTTAAAATTTAAAAACCATTAGACTATTGTGAATGGATGGGTACCCGCTGATTTGAATGGTGTTATGGTGTATTAAATGTTATTATATTCCTGGGAATGAATGTTTGAAATTAGTGTGATACTTTTTTATCCCCTCGATTGATGCCTAGGATACCACATATGACTGGGTGGATGCACCATATTTGGTATGGTCAATGGTCCACATGATATTATATGCACATGAGATTGATTGTGGGATCAGGTATGGAATTAAAATTTATTTCTTAGGACTACCTAGAATAATTCATTATTATGAGTATACAACTTCCATGGACCACCACCTCTAAGGAATCAGACATCATCCTGACATCAAGAACACCTCATTACAATTATGGGTTCAACTTAAGGGATTCAAGATGAGAGATTCCTAGTGATGCCCCATGATATGCCACTCAATTATGGGGGTATGAGGGTGGGATTCCCATGGGGTGGATATAGGTATCCTTGAAGTGATTATTATGGTGAGATACATTCTGACACTAGCTATAGAATGTATAGTTGATCAAGGCCAGAAATGTGAGGATTGATGATGGTTATAGAGATTGGACTAAGTTATATATATATATATATAAACTATTGTGTTGGTAGTGATACACTTGTTGGCATTGTCATCGTGATATTCTCAGAGATATTCCAGTATTAAAGAGAAGTTGGAATTGTTAGTGGGTTTATTTATTAATTTATACTTTTTTTGTGGGATCATGTAACATGAACATGTAACTAAAATTATTTTATAGAACATTATTTATTCTTTGTTCCATATTGAGTTATGTATTAACAATGAACATGGGACACCACTACACTTGGGTACCCGAGTGGCTGTCACTTGATTCATATTCAGGATGGTTAGAGGCTTGGTATTTCAAGATCAATCACAATAGGTAAAATAACTAATAAATAAGGATTCAGTATCTATAGATCCTTAGTTTCATTACTTTTATTTTAGCATGACCATTTTAGTTACATATTCCATTTGATTTCATTATAGAATGTTTGATATAATTATTATTATGTGAACTCTAATGTGTATTATGATTATTTGTTTACCATTTATTCTGAATTTGATAAATTGGGTGTAGCCCCTCCATGGTACCTTGTTAAACCCCCACTATGGTCCTCAGACATTGAAATTTATGGAGGCATGACATAGGCCATGTGGTGGTCTAGTCTGGTTAGGTTTTAGAGTGTGGTGGGATAATGAATAATGTAGTGGTAGTTAAAGGTTGAATAAACTATTTAGAAAAGATATTCAATGTTTTGGGATTTACAGAGCATTAAAAGGAAAATCTCATAAATTCTTAATTTGATGGTGAAGTCGATTGGCAGTGTCCTGTGTTTGAGAATACCAAGGAGAAATATGATATTGATTAAATAGAGTGGAAAAAATTAAAGTATATTTTCATTGAGAAATAATTTGCTATATTTATTCGACAAAGAATTAATTGGATATTCTAATAATTGATGTGATTATAGAAGGGTTATGTTCCCTACTATAAGGAAAATTTTACTTGAAAATCTAGGTATGGAAAAAAACTCATTTTGTACCATGATAGTAAAATTAACCTATTTTACTCAAGATTGAAACCATGGTTGTGAAATGATTTTATTACTCATGAGTTTTCAATTTATGAGAAACTTGTTCGATGTGCTAAAATTTTGAAATAGATTTTTCATTAATATAAAAACATGGATAAGAAATTGTTTATGTGTAAATAAATGGGGAATAATTATTTAATGAAATATGATGATGATAAAATTAATATTTCTTCTTATGGGAATTGTGGTAAAAATTAACCTTGTGAGTTTTTGGCGATATAGAAGAAGTTTTTCTGGTGTGTCATATTAGAACATATAATGCATGAATTTTGGGTTAATGTAATGATAATGGTAAGACTAATAATTATAACCATGAGGGTGTTATATTTTTAACAAGATTGGACATTATGAAAATGTGTGTCTAAATATAAACATGAAGGATGTAAACCTTACATACCATATGCATATGGGTGTGACAATGTCATTTTCGACTACCTTGGGAAATGTTGGACCATCAAATGAAGCGGTGAAAGGTACATTACTTGTATACTCAGAGTATAATTTTTTTCTTGATTCAATTTCTATAAATTCTTTATTTCTAGGATGTTTTTTGGTAAAATTAAAATATCACCTCTAGAAAAAGACAAAATATTCAGTAAAAACTCATGGTGGAAGTATTGAAGAGACATTGATTTATATAAACCATTCAATAATTTTATATGGAATGATTTTTATAAAAACTATAGTTATTTTACCATTAGTATATTCTAATGAAATTCTTGGAACGATTTTCATTTGTTTAACATTTTAAGATATATCTCGAAGATGATTAATTAATATTCAATATTTCAGTGAGTTTCAATTTGTATTTAAGAATGATATCATAAATGTTTTAATATATAAATAATATTTAAATTGATTAAAAATCATGGTGAATGGTATATTGAATGTGTCACTGAAAAAAGGAATTATTTATCTTTATGATGTGATTATCGAAAATTAATTTCTCGTTGTATTTAATGATTATATTCCAAGTAGTATTCTTAATTAAGAGGTTGAATCAAATTTTTTTACTTCGTTCTTGATTATATGATGATTTCAAAACCTCCGTATAAAATATATCTAATAGAGATATTGTAATATGAATAAGAGTTACAATAATTAAATGAGACGAGGTTCATCCACAGTTTCACTTCACCTTACTGTGATCCTGTTATGCTTATTAAAAAGAAATATCCTTTTATTATTCTCTATATTTATTATAGTGCACTCAATAAAATTACTGTTAAGAACTGGCATCCATTTCATTATATCAATTAAATATTGGTCAGTGTTAGGATGTTCAATATTATTTCATTATTAACATCGAATTGGGTTACCACCAGCAAAAATTGAGTGAGGAGGATGTTCAAAGGACATAATTATATACTAGGTATGACAATTATCTGTTTTTTGTTATGATATTTGGGTTGATGAATTCACCCACTACATTTATGGATATTATAAATAGATTTTTCCATAAGTATATGATTAAATTTATGGTGGGTTTTATAGAGGAAGTTATGGTATAATATACAATTTATGAATATTATGAGAAACATACGAGGATTATTTTACAAAAAATAAGAGGAAATGTTTATTTCAGGAAAACACAATAAATGTAAAATTTGGATAATGTTAATTTACATAATTGGGAATATTATTTTAAAATATGGCATAAAATTGACAATTTTAAAACTAAAGTGGCATAAGAGGGAAAAAGACCTAAAAATGGCACAAAAAGTTTATGTTTTCTAATATTATAAGGTTACTACTAAGGGTTTATTGAAAAATTTTCTCTGTTATCTAGTACAATAACTATGTAAAATCATAAAGGAGTTAATTTATCTAGATAAAAAATAGTTTGTAATTTTTTAGGAAATAAAAAATAAGACTTGTTAATGCTCTTATATTATCCTTTCCATCTAAAAATGGGGCGTTTTTTTATAGTGATGATTCATTTATTGTCCTTGATTTTTTTCATAATAAAAGTTGATTAGGTAATTTCATATGCATCACCCTAATTGAATTTCAATGACATGAAATATTCAACACATGATCATGATCATGATTCATAGTTTTTTCTTTAAAAAACTCTTGGTATATTTTATTTGAGGTAAAATGTGAAATATATACTAAAAATAAAATTTTTAGGTATATGTTCACGCAAAAAGAGTTTAATATCTAGAAACGAATATGGGTATAACTGAAAAATGATTAGGATTTCACAATTCACTAAAATCTAGGTTTATAATGTAGATGATTCCTTGAGATGGAATGATAAGTCATCATTAAGCAAGATATTTATGGAACATGATCCTTTAACTGATGACTTAATAAATATTTGATTGGAAGATGTGTTTTCAAATCCATTTATCTTTTGGTTAAGGTATGAGTACAATAATAAATATAATAATTAATTATAATGGCTCATGTGAAAGACTATGGTTTTTATAAAATGTATAATTGGACAAGGATTGTAAATTTTGTGAATTTAGTATTTAAAAAGAAGGTATTGTTAGACTTGCGATGTGATTATGTTTTATGATTGATTTTTAGTTAAAAAAATAATTACAGTGTTAGGATCATACCTCTCTATTTATGATTTATCTTGACAACCCTAGGATATACAAATAACTTCAATAATATCCCTAGCGTGGAGGAATAAAAAAACCCCATATTTTACCATTCAATGATCAACCTATCAACAGGTTAAATTTGACTAATAAATACGGAAGGAGATCATTCAATGTCTTCCAATTCGAAAATAGAAATTTGAGATATATCTATGGATTTAATAGTGGGATTTCCAAAGAATTATCAATGTAATAATTGGATTTGTGTTATTGTTGATCGCTTAACTAAATCAATACAATTTTTACCAATTCAAGATACCGAATCTTTGGATCATCTTGGTAGACTAAAAGTTATATAAGTTGTTTGGTTACATGGGTCACCCTTATATATTCTATCTAATTATGATATAGTTTTACATAATTTGTTTTTGGAAAATACTTAAGAGGAAATTAGGTACTAAATAAAATTTATGAACAAAATTCCATCTCCATTTTGATTTGAAGTTAGGGAAAAAAATTTGAATTTGGAAGATATTATGTAGGATATTAATTGTACTATCCAAGAAATTTGAATGAAATTTTTCATTTGTGAGATTTTCTTATAATAAAAATTTTTATTTGAATATACAGTGGCATAATTTTGATGAATTGTATAGAAATTGGTGTCAAATGCTGGAATACTGGGGTGAATTAAGTGAGAAAATGATTTTCAGACTGTAATTGGTGGAAAATGTGGTTTTAAAGGTAAATATAATTTTTCACTATATGAGGAACTATGAGTGTGGGAATAAATGTTTTAAAAATAATTGTTTGAATGATATATAATTTGAAACCTGATATCATGTTTTTATTAAACTATATCATTGGAAAAGTGTTACTCATTTTTAAAGTAAGATAAAATGAAGTCCACATTATAGAATTGTCCATATTAAAGTTTTGAATTTTTTTTAGTTTCATATTATGATTCCTTACCCATGTGTTTATATATGTTACATTATGTATTTAAGGTTTCATTGTTAAAGAAATATATACCTGATAAATATAAATATTTATTCCTGAAGATTATAGTTAAGAAAAATATAAGATATCTATAAAATTAGCTCGGATTATATATCATAGAGATATGGATTTATATAATATGTAAGATTCACCATGTAGAGGTATTATATAAGAACCATATGATGAAATAATAAACAAAGGAACTGAAAAAAATATGACTTCAAATACACTCACTCATTTAAAAATGAATAAAATTTTGTGGATGAAATTTATTTAAGGGTGAAATAATGTGAAAACATATATAATATTAATAATAAATATGTTTGATTTCTTATTACTATTCATGATTAGTTTTTTTGAATTACATTCACTATAATAGTTTTTTGTAATTTTGCTGTAAAAAATACTTTTATTATAAATGAATTGTTTTCAGTGAATTATATTATATTATTTAATGTTTAATAATATAAAAATAACAAATTTTATTTTATTGAATTAATTTTTTTCCTGATATCTCAATATCCAAAAATGGCATTTTTTGGATTTTTTTAAAATATTGATTTGTCGGGTGAACTGTGGAAGATAATGTTTTTTGTAAAAATTCTCATTTATTTTCCTGAATTCACAAAGCCCCATTATTTTTAAAGTTGGGCTTCAAGAAAAATTATATCCATTTTATTAAAAATAAATGAATTAATCCATATGAATAATATTTATACTTGTTTTTGGAAAAAATTCATTCCCATATTAATAACCAAATTTTATAAAAAAATATACTTCGTTGTGATTTATGAACTTATGCTAAAATTAATTTATAAAACTAATAAAAATTGAATCTTCAAAAATTTATTTATTATATTGAATCAATATTATAAAATTTAGTAATGAGTTTAAAGTCTTTGGTTAAAATTAGTCTTTACCATGGTAAAAATGAGTTTTCATAACAAAAGTAAAAATATATTACTTGAGGTAAAAACTATGTAATAAGGTAAAAAATATTATGTTCAATATTAATTAATGAGATTTTTTCAACTATTAATATTTTTTTATCTAGATCAACTTTTAGATGTGTAAGTAATTTATTTTATTTAAATTTTAATAATGTTTACAACTGTACCCCTCCCCTCAATTATAAAGTAAAACCTACTCTCTTCATTAATTCACAGAATTTTATCACCTTATATCAATGAACACCTCTCAAAATATCTTACTAACATACTTAACCATGTTCTAGGTGTTTTTTATTTAAAATACCAACCTATAAGGCTTAATATATAATCAAAAGTTAGTTTTCAAATAAGAATTTTAACACTTAACCGAGTTATTTCATGTTTATTTCTTCTCAAAACACCAAAAAAATATCCTAAAAATTATTATATAGTAACATTAGTATCTAATATATATAATAATTTGTTTATATTTTAGGTAAAACCATTTTAATCTAATTCTCTATCCCATTGGAAATGAAAACTTCACTCTTTCATAGGCATGAATTACCCCTCCATAAAGCGTTTTGTTTTGTTTTTCATAACATACTAACAAGGATGGTCGTAAATATGGAATTAATAAATATATAATATTTTTATGAAATTATTTGTAAAATATATTGATAATATATTACTTGCCTTATTACCCTTTAATCCATTGTAAAATGACAATTCCACTCATGCATAAGCGTGGACTACCACCTCATGTAGTGATACGATCCATTTTTAATTACCACCTTACATGAATGGTTATAAAATTATATCTAATGAATAAAATTTATAATTATAAAATTTTAAATATTTTTTAGATAATGTAACCATTAATCCTTTTACCATGGTCAATGAACCAATGTTATTTTGAGTTTATAAAATTAATCACTTGAAAATGTTCAACGTGAACATAAACGATATAGTAAATATTTAATAGATGGTAATAAATTAAATAGAATCTATAATTATAAGAGAATATGAATGAAATGTGTTCTTAGTAAATTATAATATTAATATAAAATTATTATTAAGGTATTTTAGGTATTTATATGAAAAATAGGAGATGATGTAAGTGATTTTTCTGTAAAACTTATTTTTTCATGTTTTGAAATCTATGCTATTCTAGAACCATGTTCTGAAAAATGTTTCAACAAATTTCTCAAATATAAGAAAATTGTTATTTAAAGTAATTTTGAACTATCCATTAGTTTAGAAAATTTTTTAATATGAAATCTTCTTAAATCTTTCTACATTGGTCACTTTTAACAATTTTTATAAAAGTGAAAAATATTTTTTTCCAAAACAATTTACCACATGAAGGACTTTTCCCTCTATAAGGACTATTTTTATATAATAAATTTCCTCTAAATGTTTTCATGGGTTTTTATTGAATATCATATTTAAAATTCATCTAGAAATTTTTTAATTTAATAGATCTCAATGGAAAAATAATTTTTGTCCTTATTATTATATAAATTATGAATGTGATTTTTTATCTGAGTTAAACCAAATGTTTCCTTATATTTTATAATGGAAATGAATGATTTTAATTTTTTATCATAATAATGTTCTTATAAATAGTATTCGAAAAATATTTATCCTGATATTATCTAATAAAATGGGAACCTAAAATATCTCTCAAATACATTTGGTAAATTTATAAAGGTAACATGAATTATATTACTACTAATAGATATGATGGAATTAATAATGATGGTCATTCCATTATAAATCTTTTTATATGAGTTATTGTGAGGATAATTTTACAAGATACCAACATATAATTTCAACTCTTTCTATGGGTATTGAGGGATATGTTCTAACATTCTAATTTAAGATAATGAACTGATGATTAATTTAATGGTTATTATCTGCTAAAGGAAAAAAGGCATGTTTTATGAGTTCCCATATTTTTCCTATGTAACTTTCATGACTCTGATTTTTTCCATTATGCTTTATTAAATTTTTTTTGAAATCATTACGTTTTTATTTTTATTTTATGATAATGTAGTGATTATTTTTATCTCATAGTTTATTATATAAAAAAGGAATTATTCTATATGGGGTTTCCTGAATTCATAAAAGCTCTAACATGTTTCCTTTATTTTAGTAACATATATTAAGTATTATTTTTCCCATACCAAATTTGAAAAAAAATCTATAGGAATAATGAATGTTTATTTACTATATAAATTTCAATTATTTCATGTACTTAATGATTAAAATGCTTTATGAATGAACCAGTACTGTAAAATATGGATACTGGTTTTAAGAAAAAAAATGTACACTGTGGGAAAATATCCACCATGTTATGTAGTCATTTTATATATTATCAAAAATTATAAACATAAAAAATAATAAATATGTAATCATGTGTAACCCTAGTGATAAATATTATAATTATGGGTTTCTTATTTAATTGTGTTTCTTAATTATTTTTCCATAGGTCTAGTAGAATTATAATCAATGTAGTTGTCAATATATATTTCAAATATTGAAATTCCTCCCCACAAAGAATAGTACAATTGAATCCCCCACTTTTGTTAAAACTAGTCACATGAACTACCAAGAAGGAGAAATAATGAGTCAAAATCCTAATAAACCATGACAGTCTATGAAAAATCATAATCACAAATAGATTCTAAGGGAATTCCCCAAACAACACTACATATCCTTTCTTGGGAGATAGTAATATATGGACCTTTAATATCACATTACATATAAATTTACCCTTCTTAAATCATAGGTTTCACATAATGTACATGGAATAATACAAATGTCATTATAGTGATCTCAATAGAACCTCTACGTAGTTTTCAAGTAACAACTGAGTCAATGAGTATTAATCAATAAAAATCATGTCGAATGAGTGAATTTATAGATGTAAAATTTGATTCAAAAGATATAAGGCCCTGGCATTAAACATTACTTAATATTAAGTTATTAAAAGATTACACCTTGAGGATATTTTCAGGTTAAGAGTTTTAGAGAATTAGATCATAAAACATGCATTACATTCCACATTTAAACAAAGTGGTTACAAAAAAGATAGTATTCATTTTTCCCATCAATGGAAACATATTTAAAATAAATCATGGATTCTTTCTTGACACTTCCTTAACACTATCATCATATCATGTACCTTTCCCTTGACCTGTGAAAAACATTTCAAAAACACAGGATGAGCATAAAAAGCTCAGTAAAGGATATAAAATTATGGAAAGGAAACATGGGTACATATATACATAAGAATTAAATCATACTTTACCCATAAAACATAAGCACTTTAACATACCTCATCAAATCATGAATAAATCATAGAAATCATAAGACATAAAGGTAACTTGAGGCATTCATAACATTCTTACGTAGGGAGTAACCCTCTTGGTTACGTTTGGAATACCCATCACAATATATTCCCTAAATCTATTTGGAAAAACCTTAACTTTTCACTCCTTCACGTTACCCAATGCATTGGAGAGCTATATCGGGCTCACCCGCCCTTAGTTTATCACGGAACCACCCGTCTTCATAATAATTCCCAAGAACCTCAACATAATCGTATCACATAAAACATGCATAAAGCAAACATAACATTTCCACCTTTCAATCACAAGATATCAATACAACACATTGGTATAAAAACATTATGTAAACCATTTTCAATACCAAAATAAATGAAAAGTAAAACATTGTATTTATTTTTCTTTTATGAAAAAGGCATGACTTGTAGAGGAAGCCGAAAATCAAATAATTGTCACGGTGGCGGAGAAGTTGTTGTTGCCACATACGTATGAAAAAAACATTCCCTTTTGTTGTTTAGTAAATAATCCGTATAAAAAATAATCCTTTTGAATAAAGGTAAAAGTCAAAGGTGTTTATACAACATATAAAATATGGTTGTGTATAAAACAAAATATGCCTCAATGAAAGGAGATTGAGATGAAGTCCCATACCTCGGGTCCAACTTGACTCGGTCGTTCTTTAATCTCATGAATAATAAACATGAGTGAATTTATACTTTTTTAAGAACCTTTTTCATGTTCATTATTCCTTTTATATCACTGATTCCCATGTCATGAACACTAGGTAATTATTTAAGTTAATAACGGTCGTTTTAACGATCATTGGTACTTGAGTAAATAATAAACCCTTTATAATTACAAGTTGTTCATGTATCCATTATATCTAGAATGGTATTCATGATTTAGATATCATATATATCATATATATCCAGTACATTCATGCATTTATAATGTTATATTACATTTAGAGGTAAGAAATGAAATGCACCGTTCATGGACACGGTAAGCCGTACGTACGCATGAATGCTGCTTCCATTTCTATTTAGTATTTTATGAAATGGAATCATAATGATATAATGGTAGATTATAATTCCAGTGTAATATCATATATAATATCATAACTCCATCCTTTATACGTGCCACATATGGTATTAACGAATCAAATCACTTTGAGGGGGCGGTAGTCCGCACTTCCTTAAATGAAGATATCGCGTTTACCCATAATGGAAACCATAAAGGTATGACCGAAATAAAAAATACAGAAACTTAAGGAAAACATAAATATATTATATATCATATATAAATATAGTTTCATCTTAATGGCCACCTTTTAAGGTGTTAAAAGAATGTTGAACAGTCATCGTTTCGGGAGGCAGAAATTCACCATCCACAGAAACAGTATGTTATTTAACCATTAGATGTAGGTGTGTGTAAGTGTAGCTAGAATCCTTCTTATTACAACATCCTAGTATATGGAAGATACTGGTGTTGTTACAAAAGAAATGAATAAGAAGATTTTAGTGGGTTGGAGAAGCAAAATAAAACAAAAGGACACAAGTGAAGACATTACCTTAAAATCGGGTAACTCCCTTTGGTTTGAGCTCAAAGGCTTCCTTGGGAAGACTTCTGCCCAAAGTGAGGCTTCAAGGAGTAAGAGAGGGAAGTAAAGAGACAAAATGGGAAGGGGTTGGCCGAGCCAAAAGATTTGGAAGTGGGGGTAAGGAGGTGGAGGTGGTGGCCTTTTATAAGAGGAGAGGAGGGGCACTCTTGGAATGTAAAGAAATGTTACTTTATTTTAAAATGAGTTTCAGATTAAAAAGGTCCAAAATTGATATAATTCGAGGTTAAGGTGATAAGGGTTATAAATCCACCCATAAAATAGGTTTTGGACATGTGTAGGTCATAGATTTTACATTATCTTCTCATTTTATTTAAATCCTTTATTAATGAGGTAATCGCTGCATCATCATGATGTCATAAATAATTTAATTTATTTAATGTCTAAAAATTATAAAAAAAATATCAGGATGTAAGAAATGTTTTTTTATTTCTAATGAATATTTATAGTCAAAAATATTACTTGTATAACCCCATTTAAAAATTGTTTTAGTAAAACAACTCATGTTTGTGTCATTTTAATTTTAACATTAAATAAAAAGATATTAATGTCATTTTCCTACCAAATTGGCTCTATGGGGTCCCCACATTGACCCATGGATTTTCATGGTCTTCCATGACACATCAAATAAGGGTAGGACATGTTTATAGGTATTTTCATTTTATTATAATATCATTTTTTCCTTAAATTTCACAAATTACCTCAAATTGCGATTAAAAACATAAAAGTTACTATTCAACAGAAAAATTATTTTAATCTCATAGAACCACATTTTACTTCTTAATGACAAACATGTATGTTGGATTTTTGAAAATCAAATCACAGAAGTGGAAAAGTTTCATTTAAACGAATAATCAGTTTCTTTAACTACCACTTAGTGGTTTCACTATTCATCAAAAATTGAAGTTTTTCAGAAAAATACCAAAACTTCACCCTAAGATATATTTGATAATATGAATTCAAAAATGATGTCTATTTTACAAAATTCAAATCATATAAGTTACATTAATTAATTTAATAATTAATTCCCGCTGTCATGACAAATAGCGTGTTTTTATGGAACAAAAAGTATCAAAAGATTGACACTAGTTTAAGTTCAATTTCAAAGTGAAATTGATTACAATGACCACCATTGGATTAAATGGTAAAAATATATTCTAATTTAACTTCTAAACCAATTAAAAAAATAATATAATCATATAAATAAATTATATTAAAAAGAGGGTTTGAATTAAAATAAAACATTTTTCACAATTCATTAAAAAATGAACTTTATCGGAAAAATACCAAAAATTCACACAAAGTAAATTTTGAGGTCCCAATCATAATGAATAAGTTTATTTTGACAAACATATCTCATAAAATTGCCAAAAGATAGATTTAAAAATGGGTTTCCATCAAAAGGCAGTAAAACAATCTTTGAAAAATATTTGTGTATTCCATGCTTAAGATTGGATTTATTCTCATTTTAAGCCTCTAAACCACTATCTAATTCACTAATAGACATCGATAAATATATATATTATTCATTACTTAATTTGGATGTTACATCCTTCCCCCCCTTTATAAAATTACATCCCTGTAATTTATTTACTTATCTAATAAGTGGGGTATTTATCCCTCATTGCATTTTCAGATTCCCATGTTGCCTCTTAAACCATGTGGTTTTTTCCACAAAACCTTTACCTGATGAATCACCTTATTCCGTAACACATGCTCCTTGTGGTCAAGAATCTGGACTGGTTGTTCCTCATAAGATAGGTTCTCTTCCAGCTGAACTACCTCTGGACTCAAAACATGAGATGGATCTAGCATGTACTTTCTCAACATCAAAACATGAAAAACATTGTGTAACTGAGATAAACTCGAAGGTAAAACCACCTGGTATGCAACTGATCCAACTCTCTCCAGAATTTCATATGGTCCAATGAATCTTGGACTCATGTTTCCTTTCTTACCAAATCGCATCACACTTTAACATGGAGAGACTTTGAAAAAAACATGATCACCAACCTCAAAAGAGAGATCCTTCCTCCGGTAATCCTCATAACTTCTCTGCCTGCTCTAAGCTATTCTCATGTGTTTCTGTATTAGCTGAACTTTTTCTGTCAAGTCTTCTACCAATTCGGGTCCCATCAGCTTTCTTTCACCCACTTCATCCCAAAAAGATGGAGTTTGACACCGCTTCCCATATAATGCCTCAAATGGTTCCATCTTTATACTAGAATGAAAACTGTTATTATATGAAAATTCGACCAACGAAAGATGTTGGTCCCAACTTCCCTAATAATCCATAGAGTAAGAACATAGCATATACTCCAATGTCTAAATTTTTCATTCTGACTTCCCATCTGATTGAGGATGAAAAGCTGTACTAAAATTTTATTCAGTACCCAACGGCTTCTGAATGACTTTCCAAAAGATAGAAGAGAACCTGAGATCACGGTTAGATACAATGGAGAGGGGAACTCCATGTAACCTGACTATCTCTTTATGATACAAACGGGAATGTTTATCAAGGGAAAAAGTATCACGTATAGAAAGGAAATGAGTAGATTTAGTCAAGCGATCAACAATAACCTAGATTTTATTATTACCTCAAGGGGTATTCGGCAATCCCACAACGAAGTCCATGGATATATTCTCCCATTTCCACTCTGGCATTGGTAAAGGCTGAAGCATCCCTTTCGGTAACTGCCTCTGCTTTAACCTGTTGACATGTCAAACACTACACAGTAAAATCAGCAATATCTCCTTTCATTCCATCCCACCAGTAATACTCCCACGGATCTCTGTACATCTTAGTACTGCCAGGATGAAATGAAAATGGAGAACTATGTTCTTCACATAACAACTCTCTCTTAAACTGTGAATCACAAGGCACACACAATCTCTTCCCAAATCTCAAAATGCAATCATTATCAATGTTGAATTCAGGCAACTTACCTTTCTGAACTGGCTCTACCTTTTTCTGCAACTCACTATCTTGCATCTGTGCTTGCTTGATTCTTTCTGATAGAGAATATTTCACTGATACCAGAAACAAAACAGAAGAACATCCTGCACCAACAACTTCTATGCCAAAGTTCATCAAATCCTTAGCCAATGGATCATGTTCCAAATGAAACATTGCTAACGAAGCATTACTTTTTCGACTCAAAGCATCAGCCACTTTATTTGCTTTTCCCAGATGGTAATGAATTGTACAATCATAATCCTTGATTAATTCTAGCCATCTCCTCTGTCTCATGTTCAATTCTTTCTGAGTGAATATATACTTTAATATTTTGTGATCAGTATATATTTCACACTTTACTCCATACAAATGATGCCTCCAAATTTTTAATGCGAAAACAACAGAAGATAATTCCAAATCATGTGTAGGGTAATTTGCCTCATGAGTTTTCAACTGTCATGAAGCATAAGCAATTACCTGATCATTTTTTATTAGGACTAAACCAAGTCATTTCAATGAAGCATCACTATAGATAACAAACTCCTCATTCCTGGAAGTTAGTGCCAAAACTGGAGCATTCCCCAATCTTCTTGTCAATTCCTGAAAAAAATCATCACATTCTTTTGTCCAAATAAACTTAACACCCTTCCATGTTAGCTTAGTCATTGGACTAGATAACCGTGAAAAATTTCTATCAAACCTTCGGTAATAGCCTACTAAACCAATGAAACTAAGAATCTTTGTTACAATTGCGGGTGTTGGCCATTCTTCAACAACCTTTGTTTTTGTAGGATCAACGATTATTCCATCTTTAGAAACAATGTGACCATGGAAAGAAATTTGATGCAACAAAAATCACACTTGCTAAATTTCCCATACAATTTCTTTTCTTTTAAGGTTTGCAAAATAACCCTTAAATGTCTTTCATGCTCCTCTTTACTATTAGAGAACACCAAAATATCATCAATGAAAACCACCACAAACTTATCCAAGAACTCATGGAAAATTCTATTCATTAAGTCCATAAATACAGCAGGTGAATTGGTTAGCCCAAAAGGCATTACTACAAATTCATAATGGCCATATCTTGTACGAAACAATGTCTTAGGAACATCTGCTTCCTTTACCATTAGCTGATGGTACCCCGATCTCAGGTCAATCTTTAAAAAACACTGAGCTCCCTGGAGCTGATCAAACAAATAATTGATATGAGGAAAAGGATATTTGTTCTTAACAGTCATTTTATTCAAGGATCTATAATCAATGAAAAGTCTCATAGAACCATCTTTCTTTTTGAAAAATAAAATAGAAACACCCCATGGTGATGTGCTAGGTCGAATGAAACCTTTATCTAACAAATATTACAATTTCTCCTTCAACTCTAACTGTTCAATTTGAGCCATTCGATAAGGGGGTTCTGAAATTGGCATAGCATCAGGAACTAAGTCAACAGTAAATTCAACTTCCCGATCTGGTATTATTCCAGGATACTCATCAGGAAAAACATCAAGATACTTATTTACCACTAGCATATCATTAATCTGAGCAGTTACCTTGTTTTCAATAATATGTTCCAGGTAACATTCATTTCCATCTTTTACAAGTTTCTCAGCCTCTTGATATGTTATTAATAGTAAGGGTTCATTCTTGTACACAAACTTAAAGTCTTTCTGAAAAGAAACATCTTTAGATCTACAGTCAATCTTAGCATTGTAAATAGAGAGCCAATCCATACCCAGGATAACATAAAACTCTATTAGAGGTAGAACAATAAGGTTTTCTTATAGGTTCATTCCACAGATAAGGATAGAAAAATTCTTATAAATTCTTTTTTCCTCAACATTTCCCCCAGTTGTTTTTACCACAAGTTCAGGAGTCATTTCTTGAGATGGTATTCCCATTTTACTAGAAAATGTTTCAGAGATGAAAGAATGTGTAGACCCTGAATCAAAAAACACACTGGCATAATCTGAAAAAACAAACAAAGTACCTGATACAACTTCATTTGATGGCCAGACATCTGCTGAAGTAGTTGCAAAGGATTTCACCACCCCTTTCTGCTTGTAGTCTAACTTCTTCCCATCACTCAAGATCGTTTTCGGACACTCGTTTGCATAGTGACCCATCTCATTTCACTTAAAACATTTCACTAACTGTAAATAAAATTTGGACTTACCATCACCTTGTTCTTTTTCAGTGCAATCACAAACCTTATGTCCCATCTTACCACATCCGTAGCACATTCCATAATTCAGAAGACATTCCCCAGCATGACTTTTACCACATTTATCACAAACTGGAAACATAGTTTTCTTACCATCATACTTTTTTGAAAATTCTTTCTTTTCTCCTGACACCTCGGTCTCTTCTTCTGCTGGTTGTTATAGAACACTTGATCATCGACAAACTCCATTTCCACCTTCTCATCACATCGAACAAGCTTTTCATAACTTTTAAACTCACAAAAAGCTAATGCCCTTCGATATTTTGGTTTTAATACTGAGTAAAAATTATTGATTTTACTATCATGGTCTCAGATAAAATTTGGAGCATACCTTGACAATCGAGTGAACCTCTCTTCATATGCAGCCACTGAGTCTTCCTCTTGCCTCAATTCCAAGAATTTTATTTCCATCCTAAGTCGAACAGCTTTAGGAAAATACTTCTCATGAAACATACCTTTGAATTCATCCCAGTCAAGAGCATCAATCTCATCAGCGTCCCTGATATTTTTAACCATCGACCACCACTGATCTGCCTCACCCTCCAAATGGTAAATATCAAGACTAACCTTTTTATTGTCTGAACATCCCATGACATCGAAAATCTTCTCCAGTGCTTTAATCCACCCTTTAGCTAACAGAGGGTTACATGATCCTCTGAATGATGGGGGATGTTGCCTCATGAAATGTTCCACCACTGACATGTTCATCTGTGGTTGATCTGGCTGATCTCATGCATGGATACCACCACCATTTATCGCTTGAGTCAACTGTGCCATTACAACAAAAAACTGTTCAGTTCCAATTCCAACCATCTCAGGATGCTGATTCGGAAGGTTATTTCCTTCTGTATGCCTTCCTAGCACTGCTTCCCTATTTCCTCTATGGAAAACCATTCTGAACAAACATGTCTTAGATGAAGCAACATGGTAATCTTCAAATGCTATATCATTTCAAAAAAAAAATATTTTTGGATAATCATATAATAGAATTCTAACTCCTAATTTTATCTAAACAGACCTCTGATACCAATTATAAGGCCCCAGCCTTAAACATTACTTAATCTTGTGTTATTACAAGATTACACCTTGATGATATTTTTAGGTTTAGAGTTTTAGAGAATTAGATCATAAAACATGCATTACATTCCACATTTAAACAAAGTGGTTACATAAAATATAGTAATCATTTTTCCCATCAATGGAAACATATTTAAAATAAAACATGGATTCTTTCTTGACACTTCCTTGACACTATAATCATATCATGTACCTTTCTCTTGACCTGTGAAAAACATTTCAAAAACCTGAGATGAGCATAAAAAGCTCAGTAAGGGATATAAAAATATGGAAAGGAAACATGGGTAGATATATACATAAGAATGAAATCATACTTTACCCATAAAACACAATAACATTAACATACCTCATCAAATCATGAATAAATCATAGAAATAATAAGACATAAAGGTATCTTGATGCATTCATAACATTCTTACGTAGGGAGTAACCCTCTTGGTTACGTTTGGAATACCCATCACAGTATATTCCATAAATATCTACGGAGAAACCATAAAGTTTCACTCCTTCACGTTACCCAATGCATTGGAGAGCTATATCAGGCTCACCCACCCTTATTTTATCACGGAACCACCCGTCATCATAATAATGCCCAGGAACCTCAACATAATCGTATCACATAAAACATGCATAAAGGAAACATAACATTTATACCTTTCAATGACAAGATATCAATACAACAGATTGATATAAAAACATTATGAAAACCATTTTCAATAACAAAATAAAAGAAAATTAAAACATGGAATTTATTTTTCTTTTAAGAAAAAGGTATGGCTTGTAGAGGAAGCAGAAACTCAAATAATGGTCACGGCGGTGGAGAAGTCGTTGTCGCCGTATAAGTACACAAAAACATCCCCTTTTGTCGTTTATTAAATTATTCGTATAAAAAGATTCCTTTTGAATAAAAGTAAATGTCAAAGTGGTTTATACACCGTATAAAATAAGGTTGTGTATAAAACAAAATATACCTCAATGAAAGGAGATTGAGACGAAGTCCCATACCTCGGGTCCAACTTGACTCGGTCGTTCTTTAATCTCCTGAATAATGGACTTGAGTTAATTTCTACTTGTTTAAGAACATTTTTCAAGTTCATTATTCCTTTTATATCTATTATTTCCATGTCATGAACACTATGTAATTATTTAAGTTAATAACGGTCATTTTAATGATCATTGGTACTTGAGTCAAAAATAAACCCTTTATAATTACAAGTTGTTCATGTATCCATTATTTCCAGAATAGAATTCATGATGTAGATATCATATATATCATATATATCTATTACATTCATGCATTTATAATAATATATTACATTTATAGGTAAGAAATGAAATGCACCGTTCATGGAGATGGTAAGTCGTACGTTTGCATGAACGCTGCTTACATTTCTATTTCGTATTTTATGAAATGGAATCATAATGATATAAAGGTATATTATAATTCCAGTGTAATATCATAACTCCATCCTTTATACGTCCCACATATGGTATTAACAAATCAAGTCACTTTGAGGGGGCGGTAGTCTGCACTTCCTTAAATGAAGATATCACGTTTACCTATAATGGAAACCATAAAGGTATATCCAAAATGAAAAATACAGAAGCTTAAGGAAAACATAAATATATTATATATCATATATAAATATAGTGTCATCTTAATGGCCACCTGTTAAGGTGTTAAAAGAATTTTGAACAATCATCGTTTCGGGAGGTAGAAATTCACCATCCATGGAAACGGTATGTTCTTTAATCATTAGATGTAGGTGTGTGTAAGTGTAGCTCGAATCCTTCTTATAACAACATCCTATTATATGGAATATACTATTTTTGTTACAAATGAAATGAATAAAAAGAGTTTAGGGGGTTGGAGAAGCAAAATAAAGCAAAAGAACACAAGTGAAGACATTACATTAAAATCGGGTAACTCCCTTTGGTTTGAGCTCAAAGGCTTCCTTAAGAAGACTTATGACCAATTTTAGGATTCAAGGAGTAATAGAGGGAAGTGGAGAGACAAAATGGGAAGGGGTTGGCCGAGCCAAAGGCTTTGGAAGTGTGGGTAAGGAGGTGGGGGTGGGGACCTTTTATAAGAGGAGAGGAGGGGAACTCTTGGAAAGTAAAGAAATGTTACTTTATTTTAAAATGAGTTTCGGATTCAAAAGGTCCCCCATTGATATAATTCGAGGGTAAGGTGATAAGGGTTAGAAATCCACCCATACAATAGGTTTTGGACATGTTTAGTTCATAGTTTTTACATTATATTTTCATTTTATTTAAATCCATTATTAATGAGGTAATCACTACATCATCATGATGTCATACATAATTTAATTTATTTAATGTCTAAAAATTATAAAAAAAATATCATGATGTATGAAATATTTTTATATTTCTAATCAATATTTATAGTAAAAAAATATAGCTTGTATAACCCCATTTAAAAATTGTTTTAGTAAAACAACTCATGTTTTTGTCATTTTAATTTTAACATTAAATAAAAAGATATTAATGTCATTTTCCTACCAAAGTGGCTCCATGGAGTCCCCATGTTGACCCATGAATTTTCTTGGCCGGCCATGACACATCCAATAAGTGTAGGACATGTGTATAGGTATTTTCATTTTATTATAATATCATTTTTTCCCTAAATTTCACTAATTACCTCTAATCGCGATTGAAAACATAAAAGTTACTATTCACCAAAAATTTATTTCATTCTCATTGAATCACATTTTACTTCTTAATGACAACCATGTATGTCAGATTTTTTAAAATCAAATCACAGAAGTGGAAAAGTTTCATTTAAACGAAAAATCAGTTTCTTTAACTACCACTTAGTGGTTTCACTATTCATCAAAAATTGAAGTTTTTCAGAAAAATACCAAAACATCACCCTAAGATATATTTGATATTATGAATTCAAAAATGATTTCTATTTTACAAAATTCAAATCATATGAGTTACATTAATTAATTTAATAATTAATTCCCGCTGTCATGACAAATAGCGTGTTTTTATGAAACAAAAAGTATTAAAAGATTGACACCAGTTTAAGTCCAATTTCAAAGGGAAATTGATTCCAATGTCCACCATTGGATTAAATGGTAAAAATATATTATTATTTCACTTCAAAACCAATTCAAAAAAATAATCTAATCATATAAATAAATTAGATTAAAAAGAGTTTATGAATTAAAATACAACATTTTTCACTATTCATTAAAAAAAATGAACTTTATTGGAAAAATACCAAAAATTCAAAAAAAGTAAATTTTGATGTCCCAATCATAATGAATAAGTTTATTATGACAGACATAGATTATTAAATTGTCAAAAGATATATTTGAAAATTGTTTTCCATCAAAAGGCAGTAAAACAATCTTTTAAAAATATTAGTGTATTCCTTGTTTAAGATTGGATTTATTCTCATTTTAAGCCTCTAAAATACTATCTAATTCACTAATAGACATAGATAAAAATATCTATTATTCATTACATACTTGGGATGTTACATAAGATCCATGAACACTTCCTATGAATTTATACATCTATATGAAATCAAAATATACTCATATAATTTATAAAAAATACTAAAACCTCGTATTTTTTTTCCCTTCAAGACTACATCAAAAAAATTGGTAAACTAACTACAGTACCATCTTATAGAACCCTCGAGATCCCATCAGGTGATCCTAAAGGATATATATTCTAAAAATTTATATTTATTCCTCCTAATTAGATAATTAATATTCTAAAAATACACACATAATATGAGGTTACCAATCAATTTTTTTTTGAAAATAAAATAAAATCACACATGTATATGTATTCAAACAGATAAAATCCTTTACCTCATGGTCTTCAATATTCAAATAAATCACTCTCAGTTTCACTGGTTAAATGCAGGTTGAAAGTATAAATATATGGTCCAAAAATGTTACTAGTTTTATGATGAAAAAACTCATTATCCTAGGTTGAAACACAAATAAATTATCAATAAACACATCTTAAAAGTGGGAAAATTTGGCGGGGGGAACTAAATTGAACCCTAATATAATCCACTATAATGACTATACCCATAACCTACACTTTAATGGCCCATATCTAACTATGTTTAAGTCCTATTATACCTATTTACACAACTCATTAACCCATGAGAATGTAATTCACCCATATATGGTAGTGAAAGCGACTCTCCTTAGGTAGAAACCATTGTGATCTGAGAATCACAATAGTCAATCCATTTCATATATGATTTAAGGATTTCCATATTTAGAAAAAGGTCATCCCACAAGTTCTTATAGAATAAAAATACTACAACACACCATGATAATATATTAATACGATATAACCTATTTCATATGGGTGCATGAAGTGCTAATAAACTAAGAGAAAACATCACTACTATCCCCGTGATAGACATCATATTCATATAAAAAAATTAATGAGACAAACATATATCTATTAATGTATAAGAAATCATTGAGGAGACTAAAACTATACATCTTATGGTAGAACGACCAATTTTATCAATCATCTAGAACTTTTTATATGTAATAAGAGCTATTAAATTTAGATTTTGGTCCATAACCGCACATTCATTATCTTACATGTAGACAAAACCCTTAAAGCTTCTACAAAAATACTATCTTAGATACCCTAATCTAGATCCATGTTATTACTTTAGGGATGAATAAAAAATATCTATATGAGGTCCCCAAAAACAAGATCAAAAATATTACATCTAATGCAAATAAATTTGTAAATCATTCTAAACCATAACTTAATAAAATCATTTTGTTAACCAATAAATAAAAATGTATGAAACTTCTTTAGTATACTAGAATATATACTATAGAAATAACTTGTTCACTAACATTGATAGCATGTAATGATTACTCCTCCCCTAAGAGTTAGTTTTTAACTATACCCTACCAAGATTTCCTCTCATCCCAATGTAATGTCTCATCAGATAATCTTCTTACCAATGGATGGGGAAAATATAGAACCGCCAAAAAGTCCCCAACTCTAACCATTAAAGGAACTAAGGGACCTGATTGTACAATCATCCATTGAAAAAATATTATTAACAAATCCCTCAAGGACAACCTTATAATAGAACAAAAGATTCATCATCCAAACTTAATAACTCACACATGTTTGAAAGAGGTTATGAAACCAACATTTCTCAAGGCATTATTCCCTACTACAAAGAGAGTAATATACAGAAACACAACAAATTGGGTGGTGTATTCTATCAAAAACATCATCCCATAATAAACCTCTATAATCAAATGTGCTCAATATAGCTTCTGTGAAACTATGAATAACATCGAAAAAAGTGTTTGCTAAATGCCTCCAATTTCCATCCCTCATGCCACCTGGTTTGAACCATAACACCCCCACCATATGGTGGTAGGTTCCTAGGGAATTTAAGCGCCATACTTCTTCTACTAGTCATTAGGCACCTCTGTAAGGTCAAATACCAACCCTTACAGTATCAATAAAATACATAATATCTTAAATGACACCCATAAATAATAGAAAAAGTGTGTTAGATGTTCAAGTATCAAGAAAAGTATTCCATAGTAGATATACCCTGATGGATCCATCCACTAAAAATAGGTAAATTATAAAATACGTTTGGATATATTATATCTCATATGCCGACAATTGAAGCATCCTTGAAAGAGTACTTATCATCACCCATTGTTAAATTTAAAGTAAAAATAAATGATTCCCAACCACAATAATATCTAGAATCTAATCCCTAGGTAAAACTATAAGACATCATCCAGATTAACCATTTACAATGTTGAAAAACATATACATAAAACACATGATCAGCAGAAATCATAAATTATAAAAAATTTCAAAGGAATGAAAAAACAAAATTGAGGAAATACCCTAAGTGTCTGCTCATGAGAAAATAAATATCCCACTATACTAGAAATTGAAACAACGACTATACAGGTTCAGCTAGAAACAAGCATAACATCACACCCAATACCCAACAATCATAACTCAAATATAGAAATATATAAATAATAAATTAAATAAAAGGTGATTTGATACTTCTTTCTAATACCATAGTATGATTCAATAGGTAAAAGTCATAGTTATACATGTTCTCAAACACACCGCCATATATTAAAGAGACTATAAATTTGTATCCTTGTACTAAGACATACTATGGTGTGAATTTGAACTCAATATTCCTAACCAACCAAAATACCAATTGTAGTTGTAGAAATAATAATTAATAACATCTGGGTATTACAATAAAAGAAAACCATATAAATCCATCAAATGATAAAATAAAATAGATATCATAAAATCATAAATATATAGTCAAAAGGATTCACACATATAGTGTATTACTATATATGATATAAAAACAAAATAATTTAAAATGATATCAACCAAAAGATATCTATGTGCATAATAGAATCTAATTTTCCTCATAAATCTTCTCTTACAGAATAAATTTTCACATATACCATTACCATGGATGTATCCCTTATAATAAAATCTCTATGTCCACAAAGGATACCATGCAGTGCAGAGTAATAAAATGGGATAGGCACCACAAATGTGTACATAGAATAAGTGAAATAAATATATTAGTGTGGTGAACTATTTAAAAATAAATAAATAATAATAATATACCCCCTTAGGTCATCGTAAACTTTCTAAATTTCCAAAAACATTGACTATAACTATATAGGTTTCGCACTAGAAGTAAGGGTCATCTCATTGCATAGATTCATCTCAAAATATGACATTTAATTTCTCACATAATGAGTGGCCCCCCACTATGTCTCACATCATATCATAGACCACACACTCAAACTATCGGTATTCAAACAATTATCATCTAAATTCATACCCCTCTCATTATACAACCATAGTACCCATGATACCATGAAATAAATTACATAAAACCATCATCTCACCGATGACATGGTCACATTATATCATCATAGGCCACTATCTTCATAGTTATGGTGTGATCAAAAACATCATCATCAACTATTATCCTTTTACTCATTATGTGATCACTAACACATCAGTCCCAAAACCAAATAGATAAAGAACCAAAAACATAAATCAATCATGAAATACCTTTTTATAATAAGTAGTTTTAATATGAAATCATGGACATATAGAAGCCAAAAGGATATCCCCTTGGTAAATACCATTCAAACCCCTATAGGTAATTCCCAATAGTTATGATTACTCACCCAACATGTCTATAATTAATGAAACTCACTAAAAATACCAATATGTTAATTTATAGGCTCACTCTAACCTCCACTGAACCTGTCTAGCACAAACTCATCCCAATGAACCCATGTGGATATCTATACACCAAGACACTCTATATTGCACGATTTCATAACAACCTAGGACATTTAAAAATAACACTACTATATAGAATTAATTATAATAAATCCATCTCAATTTTTATATTCATTGTTAAACATGAACATTCTTTGCGAAACACACATCCACTTACATTTTAGTCCATACAACTACATTTAAAGGTTGTAAAATGGAACTGGCTTTCTTACCTAGGAATAAGGGTTCATACTGCATAGAAAACATCTTATGATTCAAGGTAGATCCATAAAATCACTAAGAATATCGAGAATCCCATAGATTTAGGTATTAAGGATCATCGAGAGAAAAAAATATAAAAGGAGGAAAATTGGAAATACATGAAATTGAACATACCAAAAGGGGACTCCCATGATTAATGAAACATCAATGGAGGAATTATATGGGTGAAAGATGCTTTGGATTCCAATGTAGAGCCTAAAAAATATTGGTTGATTAAATAGAGGAGAAGTGATATAGGGTGGATGAATAATATATATCCAACGGGGAAGTTATGAGACTTCCCATTTAGAATCACATTAAATGAATGTACATGATGTTCATGTTGCAATGCACACCCCCTAATGCCACATTAAGGCATGACCCTCTAGATCATGGTGAAATCACCCTATAATATAGGGTAACAACACAAAATTTATCTCCATTATAGTGTGAGATTTATTCTCATGAAATAATGGTCCACCCAATATTTTACATTCAATGAATCATCATTGGATACTCTGTGATCCTTTACCATGCTAATTAACCCCATGAAATATAGTGATATCCCACATTCTATAGATTTTTTAAACCTTGAACCACTACTAGCTCCGTAAATATCAATATTTATTGACCAATAACAATCAAAAAAGCAATAAAGATCAATATATACTTGATTAAATAGAATTAAAATTAAACAAATCTATAAATTGGGGGGGGGGGGGGGTGTTACACAAGTTCTCTTAAAGTACAATTGAAGCCATATTAAATTTATACTTAATTACACATTCATGTTTGGGTGGGATATTAATATAATTCTATAATGTTTCTATATGGTAGCCAAATTTATAATTCAATGATTTATTATGTAAGAATTGTTAAAAAAACATTGTATTAAAATAATCTAATTGATCATGGGATAGCATTATAAGGGGATTACAATCAATGATTATATATTTAATAATCATATTGTCAAATAATTCCATTTTATATTCTAACTAATTTATTCAATAACATATACAATTATTTTAGATCAATACTAAATTTAGTGCTTGTGACAATAAGTCAAAATTTTGAATTAAAAAACTAAACCTTTTAAAATAAATCAAATAAAACATGGGTAATTTTTGTGTAGTTTGGATCAAAATATTTATCATAAAATATATCTTCACTGATTGAATTAGTAAGGGGTAGTTTTTGTGTATAAGTACAATTTCAATGTTAGATATAAGGATTAAAAAAAACTAAAAAATATACACTGGTTAGAAAAATCTAATAAAACATGGATATTTAATGAATGTGAGAAAAAATAAGACTCTAATGTTCTTTTAGTGGAGTATGTATGGATTAAATATTAAATTTTATATATTTATATAAAATACACATTCAATTTATTTCTGTGCATAAATTAAAATCTATACATGTTTATCATATGAAAAATAATTCAAACAATATATAATACCTAAATGGTAGCAACAGAGAATATAGGGAATAATTCTAGGTGATAGAATGATTATATTATAATAAATATATTCTTTAGTAATCTATATTTGTTATTTATAGGTTCTGATATAAAATTAACTTTTATTTTACCTCATCTTGTTTCGATATTGAAATTATAAACATTAAAATATTCACATAGTTATGTTTATATTTTATGTATTTTCACTATAAAATATTTTGGTAACTCAAAATGGAGACAATGTTCTACATAGTTTTATATTCAATTAGTGTTTATTCACTCTACATGTAAAATGTTACCCAGTTAACTTTTCCTATTAAATTTATTTATTCATGAAAAAACTAATATTATCATCCATGTCCTTTCTGACATATAATATTTTCCTTGTATCATTTCATGTATTCACATATCATAATAAGTTTTCATGTTTTTATTATTTTTAGAAGTTAAATTGAATGAAATTTCCATATATTACAACATTTAAGAAGATAGAATAAAATATCATTTATAATCATATATTTTGATAGTCATTTTTGATACAGAAGTAAAAAAATATACACTTATATGACATTAATCGGTATAACATATCACAATGTAAGTCTACCACAACCTGTTCTTAGTTTATGTCATTGTATATCAGGGTATATTGATCTCACCAAATAAATTTATATAAATTTCATAAAATTATAAAAAAATATTTATTTAAAATAAAATAAACTATATTATATAAAATTCCATAGAGGTAATAAATGTTTCTAGCAATATTAAATTAAACAAAAAATCTAAAATTTTCACTTTTGTAAATTTTGCCTATAAACTATATAGTATAACATGAATTTTGATACTTATATATGATATTCCATGTTATAGATTAATAATGAATAACAAATTAATACGTATAGTAATGATAGTGTGTCACTCATGGTGAAAAACATGATTATTCATTTATTATCACATACCACTGATTTGATATAAATAAATAAATATTGTATCCTATAATAAAATTTTAATTATTCACAACATAAAATCCACTATCGCATTTATTTATTTTCACACATACATAATAAAAAATTTAAAAATATATATTAAATCATAAATATGTTTCACATAGTATGATAGATATGTTGGAATATCCAAACATGATCACTTATATTAATGATATATCATTATCCAAAAAATATAACATATTAATTAAATAAATAGATTCTATTTCATAGAAAATTTTATAAAAAATTATATTTTCTCATTTAAGAATTAATATTCTACAAGTGGGAACTCTTAATATATTATATAATGTTAAGAATCATTTATAAGGGAAATTTCATAGAACATAACGACTAAAAAAAATTATGTTATATTTGTAAAAATATTATACAAAACATATGTACAGATGAATATAAATTTATAAAATTATCAATTTATATGATATATTAAAATAAAACAAATTTCATCATTATTTATAAGGTTGAATTTGAGAAATAGAACTATGAAACATATATTTTTTAAATTAATAAATTTAATGTACCTTAATTTAAAAGATAATATTTATGGATTCTAAATAAACTCTGTTAAATTCACATCAATATATTAATAAAATGTGAACATTATTTTTTTATATTCCAAATATTTTATGATTTAAGAGTTCATATTTTATAAATACTGAGAAAAAATATTATAACGATTATAATCAAATACAATAAAAATTTACAAAAAATAAATATACTAATGTTAATTAAAAAAAATTTCAACAGTTATTTAACATAACATATTAAAAATGACATTGTATGAATTTAGAATTTAAATTTCCCTAATAAAAAATAGTACATATATATAATATTAGAACACAGAAATTATAAAAAACTCCAATGAATGTATACTACAAAGTAAAAATAAATATTATCTATTTAATAAAAAAATATATTAATATATATTCTTATCAATTAAAAAATATATTCATTTTTTATCAAAAAACCATAATTTATTTTGGATTTTAAAAAGATATATATGAAATATTTAACATGTGTGTGTATTTCTATTGTAAGAAATCAAAAAATAAAAAATCATTTACGTGAAATAATGATTATGTTAATCAAATAAAATTTTATTCCATGGAATACATCATTGAACATGAATTATGATATACAAATGATAAATTCATGAATTCAATAAAAAAAGAAACATATATTAATAGTTTTTGGGAATTTAAATTACAATTACTCAGTTTAAACTTATAAAACAAGTGAATATTTGAAAAATAAAACAAAAATATCAACAACATAGATGTATTATGTCTCAAACAACCATATTATATATTTAAAAACTAACACCAAATGAATATATATAATAGTCTTCAAACAAAAAACATTTTTAATAGTAGTTGTAGTGAAAAAATACTTTCATAATGTTTATTTTAAAAAAAATTAAAATATTTTAAACAAGATCCACCCAAACAACATGCTATAAAAGAAAATTAAAATAAAAACAACTTATACAAATTTAAAAATGAATTTTAATTCCAAAAAATAATCATTTAAAATATGAAATATATTTTATTAATGTCATAAAAAATGTTACGTATTATAATATATAGTAAATATAATTTTAACATAAATTTTAATATTTTAATCTATATATCATTTTTGTGATGATTTAATAACTCAACAACTATTATATATTTTGTGAAACCAAATAATTTCAAATAAAAAAATTTCATTCATTCTATAAAACAAATGAAACATTTGTGTAATTATTAAATTTTTTAATATTATAATACACTTAATAAAATATGATCATTATATAAAAATATAGAGGACCTAAATTTAGAGATTTTTGTTCCAAGAGTTCTTCTGAAGAAAGATATCAAATAGATAGAATTTTAAATTGTAGTTTTTTATTACATATATTAGCAATTAGTATTATCAATCTAAAAGAATATTAAATGCTGGAAATTAAAAGATTTAACTTACTAGAAGTTATGTGCTTAATGTAACATTATTAAATGAAGGAAATCAATAAATACATTAATCCTACACCCTTTAAGAAACATATTCACAATTAATAAAAATAATATTAAACAATACATAATATATGAATAATTGAATGTTATAAACTATAACCCTAAATATAGTGAAATAGATATTGAACATTTATTATAAAAATTTTACATCTATTTTATTTATATATTCATTGATACAATTTTTTCTCAAAGGAGAAAATATAATTAAATTTGTTTTGTTGGATATTTAATAGTTGATGTAAAAATAATGATGCATTACTCTTCAACAAATATATTATAGAAATCCCTAGTGAAATAAACTAAAATATAATATGAAGAAGAAAAGAAAATAAATATTTTTTTGGTATCATAAATTGTATTTATAGGGACATTTTTTGTGAATTTTATATTAATGCTAGATATAATCAAATAATAAATTCCCCCAATTTCGACATTGGATAGATAAAAATTGGATATTTGTACCACCCAAATAAAAATATAGATAAAATTTATTTATTTTATTTTACTAATGAATATTGAAACAAAAGTTAAATATTATACTTAAGAACATGTTGAAATAAGTTCTATGTCAACATTATTTTACTTCAATTTGTAAATTAGAAAACATTTTGTAGATAATAAAATTTTCTAAATATAACTATTGATAATATATTTCATGCACAAATAAACAAATTAAGTTTTATATAAAAAAGATGATTTTAAATAAAAATATTATTATTTGTCTAAAATACTGTCAAATAGTCATTAAAATAAATGTTGTATAAATAAAAAAGTAATATTTAATTAATAAAAATATACATTTTATTGTTTCATTGTTAAAAAGAACATGCAAAAAACATGTTTTTTTATAAAATAAACTTTCAAATAATTTAATAATTTCTGAAATAAAAGGATGATAATGGTGATGAATTGGATCATTAAAAGGAAAAAGTAATTAAGATATTAAAATGGGAATTGAAAAAATTTTATGTAAAAAAAGACACAATAATATTTGTAAATAGCTAATGGGGGTAAATCTCTATCACATGATAGAGATATAAAAAACATCAAAAATCTATAATAATATTCCAGCAGGTTTTAAAAATTGGTGAGCGATTAATCAATTACTTTGGAAGAATATTCCCTTAATAAATATCACAAATAAATCTATGATAAATTCTTCTAATTTTTAATCTTTACTCTTTCATATATCAATCATAGGCAACCATTTAATTAATATAAATATTATATATGTTTAGGAATCCTACAATATTAGTAGATAACATAATATAAACAACATTCAATATGAAATGAATTAAATTAGTCACGAGAAAATCAATGAAATACAACATCCCCACACATAAAATATATAATATAAGAGAACATAACTCATACATAAACCTATAATATAATGTAATTTCCACTGAAACAACTTAATGAGTTCACATAACAATTCCTTAAACACAATAACATATCATCATATGAACCATAAACAATTTACCCGTACTCACAACCAATATCGAAATAGTAAATAATTAGTATACACTCGCACACTAGAAATCATATCATCTATATGGTTTGGGGTGACTATAAAAAACATAGTATGGTTTTACTGTTCTTATAAAAAACCTTGAATATATTTGATAAACATAGATATGTGTTGAAATTTTACTATTTGATACTAATTAAATACCCCAAATATATATAGTTGGTAAAGATAATATTAATTATAGGTATGTCAGTCCATTGAAAAATAACAACATAAATAATCAAAAACAACTCACACTAACCAAAAATCCTAATCTCACACACCTTTAATAAAATAAAAATATAATTCCTATGATATGAGTAGACTATATAAGGAATGATACCAAAAAATTAAAAGTATTATCCAAAATTTAAAAAGGAGACCCAGTCATTCCACCAAATAAGTCACATTCTAATTTAGAGTTATTTCAAAACTATCATTAATGGAAATATTTTCACAGATTAATTATTCATCCCCACAGAAAAATCTCATATAGGGGAAATGTATGTAAATTTTTTTAACCTAAAACCCAATTAACAACTCATTTATAATATATCTTATCATGGACCATCAATAGGAATTTGAAGTATTCACCTGTCATAAAAATGATAAAAAAAACATACCACAAACCACTAATCTAAACATGGAGTATAATAACCCTGTAAGAAATTTAGAGGTATAACTAATCTTTTAATCATAAACATGTCTTATAAAAAACAATATAGGGAATTATTTAAATAATAATAATTTTTTTATTCATTTAATGATGAACCATTAAAAATTGATAGGTAAGGTTTTGAAAAATTTATGAAATTCCATGAAAATAATCTTTATGAATTATGAGGTAATAATAAAATCTATATAGATTATATTAAATTGATTTGTAAACATCATCTTCCTAGGAAATGCCTAGCTGTAAAAAACAATCATTTCACTCACTAAAATTAGTCATAACCCACATACATACAAAATATAGAATCACTCAAACATTTAGAAATATATAAATATATATGAAAAAATAGAGATTCCCCTCTCATCAAAACTATCATACCCCATACAACCAATATCACATAGGAAAATCTATTCAAAAACAAATTAATACCCCACCTTCTTGTATTACATATCCTTAAAATACTAATTCAATTCATAATCAATAACACACTCACATATCCCTTATATTCCCCAATAACAATTTGAAAAACGTTTCTCTAACGGATCCTTCAAACAACAAAATTAAAAAAACTTATACTTATAAGTAGATCAAAATATGTATTTATAAAGGATGAAGCTTACTAAATGGGCCAAGACTATTGATCAATAATCTTCATAAGATTATACCCATTATATGTTCTAACAGTCTTATGAACATTATGTCTATAGTTAGTGAATTCTAAAATAATTATCTGAAATGATATACATAAAAATGATTAGGAAATAATATATAAATATTAATTGGTCACTTCAAATCAATAATCAACTAAACTCACTAGTTAAAATTAATTTCAATAATTAATCTCAATATTTTTTTTAAAACATCTCCATTCTCAGTTCACATATTTTACACAAGTAAAAAGTCATAAAATGATTCCAACCTTCATATTCCATGATCTATGCCATGATCTTAAAATATATTGTTCTATTACTAACATAGTTGATCAATTGACCAAAAACTCAACATTACACTCTATTAATTCCAAATGGGCAAGGACATATACTAATAAAAATTCAAAACATTTAATAAATCACGAAATGCATGCCAAAACATGGGCCTCTCAAATCATTCAATTTCAAAATAAAAATAAAAAGTTTATATTTAAAACATGTAGTACATTTTTTGACCTTAAAAACAGAATTTATTTCATTGATTACTTTCATTAAAAATAAAAATTTATTTCTATTAACAAGTAAACCATTTTTATTTAATTTCATATAAATATTAATTTTTTGTAATTAATATTCAATCACAATTTTAAAATCATTCTTTTAAATCATCAGAAAAAAGGTTGTAGGGAAATAAATTATCAATTTATTTATTAATGAATCTATAAATTTCAAAATGAAACAAATTCATTTCTCAAAAAAAAATTTAAAATACTATTGTAAAATATTTAATAAATTTGAATAAAAAATAAATATTATCTAAAAATTAAATAACATAGAAAACGGAATTCAAATTATTTATATATTTACTAAATAATCTATAGTAAATAATAATAATAGTCATTATAATTATGTAAATCACATTATCTTATGTCAATGTTTGAGACCAAAAAATGAATTAAATTTTCACCAAAAACCAATTTAACATAAATTATATATAATTAAATACACATTAATTAGAATGATTTCTTTTTTCCTAATTATATTCCATAATCTTAAATAGAAAATGAAATACAAATAAATATTAAAATATTTTTTAGATCCACTTATCTCACATTTTTCCTTAAATCACTAGAAGAGTAAAAATAATCTATAACTAACAATATCTATAAATATATTTTCTCATACCCTACCATAATAATTACCATGGGAAACTGTTAAATAAATAAAAAAAATGAAAAAAATATCAAACAAATTGTGGCTTAATTTATATAGTGACGTATAACCATCTATTTAAGTATCCACTCTGTGCAACTTATTTTTTCCACCTCTAACACAATTGGTATCCCTAAATCTTTAGAATCGAACCTTCAAAAACTGAAATAACATGAAGAAAATGAAATAAAATAGTTGGATAAATTATTTATATCATTATAATATTCATGAATAAATAATAGTAATGAAATATATTATAATCAGATTGATATTTTGGTAGGAACCCGATAGGGATTATATTAGTCAAACAGAGTAAGGCGGAGAGATAAGTGAGGGAAGATGGATAAATATGAAATAAAAATGGATATATGTTTATTAAATATAGGGTAATATTCCAGGATTAAAAATTTTATGGTATTAACTTTAATATATAATTACACCTGATTGAAATCATTTCAAAATTTTTAGATCATTTAATACAAATGTTCATCGAAAAAACACTCAAAATTGTCAATCTTTTGAATATCTAGTTCACTTGAAACATAATCATAACTAAATAGATGTAGAACGGGTTAATTATATATACTTATATACCCATGTAAACATAATAAAATATGATCTATCCTTTTTATTAAAAAATTAAAAGATTCCCCATAATATTACCTACCCATAAACTCTTAAAATTAAATTTATTTGTTAGTAATATATAATAAAATGTTTTTGTTCTTTCAAAGGGATAACAAGAAATATTTATTCCTAATAGTTTTAAAAAATTCATTTCATATCTTAATTTTCATATCATTATCACTTTGATGGCCTTTTCTACAAATACAATATAATAATCCTAAATCCATAAAAAAAGATTAAAACTTTTTTTTCATAATTGAAATTCCAAGGATTCACCTATAAATTCTCATAAAAAATAGTATCTAAATTGACATGTAATTCCTATGAATGTATGCATTTGATACCAATTATTTTCAGATTAGAAAATTACTATAATGTATATAACATTAAAACTCATCCAAAATAGTGTTTTAATTGAATATCCACTACATTAAATTTTTTTAAAATGTTATAAATTAATAATGTAAGATTTAATTCAAAATTTTACAATATATATAAAAATAATAATTTATTTTAAAATAATCCATTGGATATATTTATAACAATTCATTTGAAAACCAAGGCTTTGAATAAAATTAACCAACCTTGTGATTTTAAAGGAAATACATATACAATTTATATTTCCAATTAAAAAAATCTATTTATTTATTGATTAATTAAAAATAAATACCAATATAGGTTATGATAATTATATAAAATAATCCAAAAAATTTATTTTTAAAATGTGAAAATTATTCAAACTCAGAAGATGTTTGGTGTCTTAGATAGTTTGAATCGTTTTTGTGGTGCTTGAGGAATATTTTAGTTTACGTGTCATTATAGAAGATGTTTGGAGTGAAAATAAATAAAATAAATCATGGTTATTGTAAATCATACTGTAGAATAGTTACCATTGTAATTTATTAAGGTCAATTTATAAAATATATTGTAATTGTGAATATATATATTTTATAATGATGACCCCCTAATGAAGGTAAAATAACACAGTGTAGTGAAGTTAAACATGGTTTGTGCTCAATGTTTTCATGACCTCAGGTTAAAATGGAATTGTTGTGTTATAATATTATAAAATTGATGTGTGACCATATCAAAAATATGAGAATATAAAATTAGATAACTAAAAGAATGCTAGTTTTATTTTCAGGGTATGGTTTAATAGTGTAATAATTGGTGTTTAAAATCAAGTTAATTTGGAAGTCAAGATTTGTGTACGGATAAAAAAATAAAGAAACAAATCATGGTTTATCAGAATTCGTCATAGTTTCCAAAATTGAAGGATTATATTCATTTATGTTAGAGAATTTCATATAAAAACTATCTTTTTTATCCTATCCCTATGGTTTAGTGTTGTGGAATGAAAAATCTATTAATTTTTGGTGATAAATCATAGTGTTTGTAAAATAAGCTACTCAAACATGACCCTCAATGTCCCTTAAATTGATGACATTTTATATAGTGTTTTAGAGATAAAATGGTTGAGAATGAAGTGTGTAAAGATAGAAATTTATATAGTATATAGACTTTTAATTTGAAATTCCAAATATAGGAAATGATTTGAGTGTGTATATTATGTAAAAAATACTGTGATATAAAGGGATATATAGAAATATAAGAGATTATATTATAGGAAAAATGATTTTATTGAACTATTAATTCAATCTATTTTAGAGTTATGGTGATTAGGGAGATGTGGTATCTTGGTATTCCATTAAAACATTATTTACTGTTTTTTTCTGATATTGAATATTCTATTCTGTTGAACTATTAATTAGTTTTTTTCATGTTTATGGGATAAAAAAAATTTAATCGGAAATTTATATTTATGAAAGTTTAATGAAAATCCATATTCATTATCACCCATTGTATTGTACTATTTTATTATATGGTAACTGATGATACTAAGATCATTCATTTGTAATGGTGATCCTTTTAAAATTTTATGTATTTTTTGGTAGTATATAATAAAAAACAATTAATGGACACTAAATTAAATAAAATAATGTCATTAAATTATATAAAAAAAATATATTATTGGACAGAAAATTTATTTCAGGATGAAGATTTATTAGTGGAGAATCATAAAGTATTTCCAATCTCTTATTCACCCACAATGAGTAATTCTTATTAAGAACCATCATTATTATTAGATCTAGTTATTATATAATTGAAACCAGGGTAGTTTCATGGTTACCCTTTAATGAAACTTATTTCAATTGATGTTGGTTTAGATTATTGATATTTTTTTAAATTGTAACAATGTATGAATTTATATATATATTTTGGAACATATAACAATATTAAATTAATTGGTTCCCATATATCATTAGAAAAGATTAAATTTATATAGGGGTAAAATTTTTAAATATTTATTATCAGATATTATGAAAATAGTTTACATTGGCACTAATGGTTTCTCTCGAGTTGTGTAAGGTTCTATGATGAAACATATTGAATGAATTAATCTTTAAAAAACTAATATAAATGGAAGGATATATAATAATAATTTTTCTGAAATTGTACCATAGATGTTATGGGGATCAATATAAAAAATATAATAGGATACAATTGAACGAATATTCATGAATAAAGTGTTAATGTGAAATAAAAAATATCAAATTTTGCAATAACAATATAATATAATTTATATATTTATTGAATAAATAGTGAGAAATTTATTTACTATTGTTAATAAATTTGTGAGACCCATTGTCTTTTTCTAATGAAATATGGCTAATTAAATTATTTAAATGAAATTATTCCACCTCTAATAAAATATGGATGATAGAAATGTTTATTCACTAAAAAATAATGTTTTTTATGTAATTACATGTTATGGAAAGCATAGCGTGTTGTTTTTGTATGAGATGTGGAATGATAGTTTTTACAAGTAGAGAAGTAAATGTGAGAAAGAATGTTTTTTATAATTATTTTTGGATAATAATGGTTCCATTGAATTCAAGGACGATAATGAGAATACCTATTCAAAATAAGACATTGGATGGATGTTTTATAAGATAATTTAACTCAAATTAAATAATATTTTAATGGAAATGAGAGATTTCATGATAAATAATCATTTTAAAGGTTTATATGTTGAGTTTTGGAAAATTTTATTTAATTATTAAAATTCAATAGAAGAGAAATACTAAAACAGATATGTGTTATTAAAAATATTCTTCACAAAGAAGACATATAAATTTAGTAAGAAGATATATACTTATAGGAGAATAGAAAGGAAAATATTTAATTTGCAACATAATAGTTATTTTTTAAAATTCTATGACTCTAACAATGAATAATACTCAACAACATGTAATCACAGTAAGAAATTATTAATTTCCATGGTGGATGAAAATGAATTATCTTGTAGAGTAGAGTATAAAAAAATATACATGGAATTCACATTGATGAAATTATTAAATTAATATCTTATAAATATATCTATGTTATAAAAGTAGAATAAATTTTTAAAAATGTACCTCAAATTTCAAAAGAGGATGATAAGGATCAAACAAAAAAATAGTTATAGTTGGTGAAATATATTTATAATTAGACATTATAATGTACCAATGAATATAATATTAATGCTAAACTAAAATAAAATATAAATGTTAAATAAAATAACAATATCATTTTAGAGACGGTTATCATAGGATGATTAATAGGAAAATATTCTCGTGTTTTATTATAAAAAATACATGTGGGAAGATGATGAATTTTTAAAAATATTCCAGTAGTCTAGTGACATTTCTATAAGTATTTATTTCATTAAAATCATCAACTAATAATTATATATATTTTTAAATTCACAAGGTTTAATATAATATGGGTTAAGGTAAAGTAATGAGAATGAAGGAGATTAATGTTACCTTATAATGTTAATTCCATAATGATAAGAAGATATAGAGATAATTATCGGATGAATAAATTTAATTTTATTCGAAAAGTGGAAGATTCAATATTAGTATAAAAATTAAGATATAAATATTTATAAAAACCTATAATAACGGTAAAAAATAGAATCTGTTATTAGTTTTTAGAAAAGTGAATGAAAAAATATATAATTTTATGGATGGTAAGAATTAAAGAAATTATTTTTTCATTTTTTTCTATTTATAGTATCATTGTGGCCATATTATTATGGAAATAAATTATGGGTTCAATGAATGAAAAATAAAACATTATAGAATATTTGGATGTGAATACTTGAGTTAGCACAAAATTTATCAAAAAATTGAAATTTATAATTAGTATAAAAGATAATAAATATTTTTATTAAAGGAATATTTTCATTTATCGAATAAATTATGTGGAATAAATGACCATCTTGGTTATTTGGGTGATTAATTACTTACTAATTTCATTATAAAAATTATGTATGGATAATGGTAAAAAAAATTATAAAAAAATGAAAAATTGAATGGTTAATGATATTGTGGTTGAAGTGACTTTGAAGGAATCTCATAAGGATCATATATAGATAAAATATGGTTAATTTTATTCAAAAATGATGTTAGATTCTATATTATCAAAATTATTTAATAAATATTAAGGGATGATTATACACATTTGGAAATGATGGATCATAACAAATCAATGGGGTAGAATGAATTGATATTTAAGGTAAGATTATGAATTTAAATAGTAATCACATTATTTTTAGATTGAAATAGAACATTATTAATGTTTATTAAATATGGAACAATAGAAATAGATTTATCCTTTAATAATATATTTTTTTTGGTAATTCATATAAAAGATGGATAAATTATGTATCAAGAAATATAAACTATTATATATATATTTCCAGAGGTAAAATAAAAAAATTCATGTTACATGAGTATGAAATAGGATAATAAATAATTCCATACAATTATTGGTCATGTTTGAAACACTAAAACCCAAGAGAAAAAACCCAGAAGTTAATCCCTGATGCCACATGTCCTCATGTGGATCCTCCAAAATCCAGATGCTTCTAATATGTTTTGAGGGATAAAATAAACCATGAGGAATTATTTTCCCTAAGAATATAACAATTAACTATGTCTATACAAGTAAAATCTATTTGAATTAAAAATAATTTAAAATAACATAAGAATAATAACCCAACCCTTCTCTAAAAAGAAAATAAATCTTACAAATGAAACAAAAAGACACATGTATTCACTAAATAAAGTGATTAAACTCAGAGAAACAATCCATTTCACCATAAAAACAACATAGAACTATGACCCACCCATTATGAAGATGACTATTTTCAATTTACATATATTTTTTTCGACCATGTAAATATGTACAAAAAATATTACTTGAATATGGTGATTATAACTCCTTACATTTCATTATTTTACATTATGTTTTCATAATTTAAATTCCTTTTCATCAAACAATTCAAATAAATTAGTCATATACTTGAGACTCAAATATATAACAGAATTTATCAAAAATTGATTATCTTCTTGAATTTAATGAAATTATTTAAAGATTAATGTTCATGTAAAAAGAATACAATCTTGTTAATAAGGTTTTTATTTGATTCATGATAAAGAGAAATAAAATTGACTTTTCAAAATAAGATAAGGGGGTGTAAATAATATCTTAATTGTCTAACAATAGATATGTAAGATTAACAAGATATTTAAAAGGATCAATAATATTGAACTATAACTAATGAATGAAAATACCATAAGTTTCACTATATATTTTCCATAATAAAATATTGGTTTTGATAACATACTACACATTCAATACCAATAAAAAAAATAAAATATGATATATTTGTTATGAGTACTATATAATATTATTAAAACTATATATTCAATTTTCTAGGACAAATAGAAAATCTAAATTATGAAATATATATATACACATATATGTAGTTATACTTAATTCAATATTATTGTTAAGAATATCTCTTTCTAAGAACTATAATTTTTTTAAAAAATAAAAATTATATTACTATTAAATTAGGATTGATTTATTCTGTTTTGTGAGTGTATTATAGAAATTAAAAACAATAAATGATAGTATTCTAAAATTTTATTTTCTGTAAAAACAATTTTTCATTATTTTTTATGATTTTATCTCATGGTTAGAATTATAAATTTTAGGACATAAATGTAAAAAAATAGAAATCATTTTATATTCATCATGAAAATAATATCATAGGATATTATTATATTATTTTTCAAAAATAGATGATTTTAAGGTGAATATTAAAAAAATTAAATTATATAACATAGTTAAAAGATAATATGCCATTCAATATTTATAAAAAATTGAATATGAATTTATAGAATTAATATTATTCCTTTTATAATTTTATTTTGATTTTATAAATCCTATTATTATCATTTTAGGATCTTTAGAAACATTTTTCAAATTTTTTTAGTCTCTTCATTTAATTAAAAATTATTTTGGGGAAATTTGATTTTGTATTTATTTGAATGAAAAATATAATTTATATTTTTTATAATACAAAATATTTTATAAATAAAATAATATACCTTGATTATTTTTCTTTATATACAGGTTTTAATAAAAAAATACACATTTTTCTAAAAATTGAAAATTATACAGTACATGCCCTAATATTAATATTAATATTTTTGAACATAGAAATTTTATCTTAAATAATGGATTTAATATTTGGAATCATAATTTACAAATTATTTAATTAGGTATATTTTATTTTTATGCATAAAAAATGATTTATTTTGGTAAAAACTAAATATCGTAGTGAAATCAAAAATGGTAGAAGTGTAAATTCCAATAGAAAGGGACATAAAAATAATATTAAAACATTTATTAAAAATAATGGATGAGAAATTACATTCCTTGTCTCTTCCTAATTCAATTATTATTCCTTTTTTTGCCCACTTGACATCTTTAACATGTGATCCCTCTATATTAAGTGGTTATAATTATAAAAATATCATTCTCGCAAGTATAAAAGGTGCCTCTCACCAACATTTGAATACCAATAATTGAATTAGTTTTATTATATAAAATATATCTATTACCCATACATTATGATCATATTTATTTTCTATGAGATTTTTGTAATCATAAATTGGATTAAGAGATCTATTTATAAGGAATTTTTTTTGAAAAATGAAATGATTTCAACATGAGTATTTTTCCCCTAACTACTTTTCTATTTTATATTAATTTTAAAAATACTATTTTATATTTAATGTATCAATAAATAAATAATATTCTTATTTTAAAATTTCTTAGATGGTAATAACTATTATCTATATTTCCCATTTTTTATTTTGAAAAATAAAAGTACAATTCATATATTCTATGGACTACTGCATCCATGACGTGATGTGTTCAATTTTCTCAACAAAAAATATATATTTTTATTTTAAGGTTAAAATTAATATATTGAATTTAATTATTTAATATAATAATGTTTATTAAGAGGTAAATTTCTATCCCCCATATTTTTCTTTTATACATTTAGAAATTAAAACGTTAATTGTGCATTATTCAAACCACTGCCTCCAAAAAGTAATTTATATTGGTTTTCATCTTGTTTCATTATTATTTATTAAAATACCTCAAAATATGAATCACCTAATTAAAATCATCAAAATAATATAATTTTTCTTTTGTAATATTTATATTGTTATAAAATAACAAACTTTTGTATTCTTAATCATCCATTAATTATGGTATATTCATGTTTTGGTTAATATAACCACCTACATGAATAATGATATAATATAATATCATGATTTAAACTAATAAAATATTTATTGATAATATATTATATAAATAATTGAATAATTATTTTAATTTTTCTTGAATTGTAACAATAATGTTAAACTCATTAATCAGGATACCAACATCCTTTAATTTAAAATTACTAAAAATTATTATTCATAGAATTCATCTTTAAAGATCATGAGAAAAAATATCAAAAAAATTAAATAATATATTTCTGAATAATTATAAATAATAAATTAACATACTTTTAATTATATCATATTGATGAATATTGGGAGAATAATTAATACCGACAATGCTATCAAAAAACTAGTTTAAAACTTTCATGATTAATCACACCCCATATTGAAAACAAACTATAACAAATTTATATAAATATGAATAATTTATATAAATCAGTTGTATAGATGGTAATATTCATTAATTTTTTTTGACAATAAATGATTAAAATTGTTATGTTTTTATACACAATGTTTAAGTTTGTTTATGGAAATAAAGATAAAAGGAAAGGGTTTCAATCTAAATCACCCTTCATCGAGGCATGCTTTGATATTATGAATGAATATCAATTTTTATAGAGTAAATAATTACCCTTAAAAACTAATATCATAAATTATTTTTGATCAAGGAATCATAACATCCATTTATGTTCTTCCTTTATTTGGGATTTTATTGATAACATCTTTAAAATATAATGGTTTCTCATTACTCAATCTGCATTATTGAGTTATAATGTCTCTCTTTGATATTATTCCTTCATCGCATATGGTATAACTTATATCTATATTAGGAGATTATTTTTATTCAAATAATCCTTATTTATTAATTCTTTTCCTTCTTTAAAATGAAAACTATTTCATGTATAATTTCCATCCTCTTAAATGATTGGTTACCACCTTTATCATTCTTTTATTCTTCTCATTGATGTTAACCTATCTAATTATTGAATCTTGTTATCTAATAAATCTTATAAACATCATTTTTAAATTTAAATATTTAAAAAATATGTTTTGTTACCTATTTTTATGTGGGTTTTCAAGAAATGTATTTTTAAACATATCAAAAGCTTGTTCCTTTAATGATCAAATGTTCTATCTCTAAACCCAATTTCTATTAAATGAATTTTTATATTTTGAAAAAATATAATTATGATATTCTTTTGAAATTAAATGTTTTCAATGGGTTCAGATAAAAATTTTGTAAAGTGCATTCAAAAGTGTCTCATAATAATGTCTTTTACAATAATGTTTAAAACATATTCAAAAACTATTCTATGACTTCAATTCTATTTTCATTTTAAATTTTAAGAGGATTTTTTTAATAGTATTCTTGATATATGTTTTACCCACTATTTTTATTTATCCTATGGGATATTGGACTCATGTTATCAAATATTCCAATCATTTATCCCTTTTTATGAGGTACTGTTTGAAGCATTATTTTCGGTAGTATTTTACCATCCATATAAACATCCTTTTATGTTAATTTTTTAACTGGGTATATATATTTTTAAAATCATCCAATGTATTTGCTTGATGTTTTATGATCATGTTATTTGTAAATAATAATGAAAACAATTTATTATTTTGTAAATAAGGCTTCAATGAAATTATGTATGTTTTTATATGTGGCACACTTGTACATGTACAGTTTAAAAGGTTTATTTTGTTACATATGGGACTAGAATTATATAACCCTTCAATTAATTGGGGAATGTTTTTATATCATGAGGTAAAATTTATAGAGCATGTGAATTTAGCCTAAAAACAATATATTAGGTTTTGGGTGGTCCTTTAATTATATATCTGCCAAGTGACTTTAGAAAAGTTTTATATCTCATGTGTTGTGATGTATGAGATTATGGAGTGATCCCAACACACTATGAGAATTTATACACTATGTTATGAATATCATGAGAGCTAAAAATGAAATATATGAATGATTGCATGTATTATTTTGGGTTCAAAATCTTATGAAATCATTATCCTTCGATATATTTTCCATTAGGATAAATCTAAAAGATATGATTATTAACATATTATCTAGGTTCTATTGGGAATAAATTTAATATATTATGTCCATTTTAATTCTTTAAACTCTCATAACCATATGTTCATATTATGAAAAATTATGTTATTTGACATAAATTAGTTATGTTTACCGATATGGAGTGTTTGAGCTCACTCCTTTTATGCTTTCATTTCCCCATGTAATTAAGAAAATTAATATGTGTAGTATGTATAAAATATTATCTTATATAGAAAAATATGAGAGATTTTAAATAAATACTAAGTTATAAACATTTCATAGTATTGTGAAAAAATTTCCATTAGAAAGAAATAATTTTTTTTTTGAATGGTTATAGTTATTCATGATTCTTCAATGGAAACTAGATATCTATTTCCTTGGTTTGTATTCCTAAAAGGAAATTTATGTATAAAATAATGTAATAGCATCTGTTTAAGGAATGGGTTTTTGTAGTTAGTATCAAAGAAGGATATTGTTTTTTTAGATTAAGATGAGTGAATATTATCAAAAACCCTAAGGGTAAGTCTGATTATAGATTATATCACATAATTTTGGTAAAGTATATAGTTTTTGGTTTTCCTATCAGTAACATCCTTATCTGGATACTACAATTGGATGTATTCTCTAGAATAGATTTACCTAGGAGTACTAAACCTAAAAATGGATTGTTTTTTATTTACTAAATAATCACCTGATGCTCGATAAATTGGCCTCACTAACCACATGTTTTAACACTATTGAGGGACGTGATTTATTTAATCATGTTCCCTTTATGGTCCACCTTAAAAGATGAATTTCAAGGTAATTTTAAGGTATTACGTTTAAAATAATGATAAATCTCAATATAGTGTGAATCCTGAATTATATAGGTGGAACTAATAGTGATATTGGTTGAACTAAAATAATGATATGTTAACATGATAGTATCATAATATAGGATATATTGTGCTTAAATTTTACTATGGTTATTTATGATAATAGTCTTATAATGTTAATTGTCAATTACTTAGGTCAACCCCATTTGGTATTGGTAATGGACATAACAATAATGAACCATATGTGAAGGGTATAATTGTAAAATTACCTCCATGAAAATCCATTGTAGAAGGAGATAGCCTGAGAAACCTTAAGAGTAGGAAAAATAAAAAAAATAAGATTAAAAATATGGACATAGTTGAAATATAAAACAAACCAAGAAAAGAATTATGTTTTATTTTTTAATTCCATGTGATAATGATAATTATGGAATAATGATTAAATACCAAACATATCTAAATTTTTGAATGAAACATTGGATAAAATTACTTTAATAGATGGGTAGATGTTACAATTTTGGAGATGAAGGCCATCAAGCTCTGTATTGTAATTTAAATATAGAAGCTACAAAATCTATTACATAAATTTCTATTAAATGGGACATTATGAAAGTATATGTCTTAATATATTGGATAATGAGAATATTATGCACTAATAACCGATTAGAGCATGTGAACAAGGAAAATTATATACGAAAAAATATATTAAAGTATAAAGTGATTTAAATTATAGATTTACAAATATTTTATGTCAATTATGTTTTAAAACAGTATATAATTAATTATAAATAAAAATATTTTTTGTTGTAATTACAAAATCAATTATATAATAATCATCTTTATGTTTTCAAAAATGTTAAATCTTAAGAATTACATCTCTTAAATTTAATAATATTTTGTTAGGAATGTATTATATATTTCTATAAAGAGTTTATATATAATTTTTTATTGGGTAATATCAATCCATATATTAAATTATGAAATTGTTTACAACCAATGTATGGTTAGTTATAAGATTCTTATGGAAATTAATCCCACTAAATGAGTTTTCAAATTACAGGAATGCAATTTATTTAGGTGGGGGAGAATGTAATGACCTGAAATTTCACTATATATTTTCATTTATTAAATAAATATATTTCTATAATGATCCACATGAAACACTAAACTAAAATAAAACCATTATATTTATTTTTATGAATTTTAAATATGACTGTTAAAACTAGTCATCGAATTAGGGAGTATGAATAGGACTATAATAATTATAACACAAACAGATATATAATGTATTTATTTATATGTTTAAGAATATTTTTTTTATAGTGTACATTTGATTTAAAAAACTTGTTATATTATTGGTAAATGAAAATTGATTAATTATAGTCTTACAATAGTTTCACAGAAATTATGAAAAATGACATCTAGTATTTAAAAAAATTATTTTCCAATAAAAAAATCATTATATTTTATGATTGCATTTAAAGTTATTTTTTTGTAAATCTAAAACATTAATTCCTAAAAATGGAAATCATTGTTAGATAAATCATTACAATATTATCATAGGATAATTTTTTATTTTTTTTGTGCATACTCAATTTCTAAGGAGAATAGTAAAAAACAATATTATTTATGAAATTGGAATAAGAAAAGAGTAACATAAAAATTTATAAAACATAGAATATATTTTTAATAAATTAAATTACTCGTTTTCAAATATTAGGTTTCATTTTGAAAACCTGTGATTAATATTTAGGAACATTATTAATATTTTCTAGTAAAATATATTTTTTTTAATTAAATAATATTTAGGAAAACATTGATTTTGGATTTATTTGATATCCATATTATTGTTTTAATAAACCAATTTACTTTATGAAAATATAATACATTTATAATTTAACGCTATACATAAATTTTATACTAAAAAATGCTGTTTTTCAAATGATAAGGTCTCATGTAGTACATGCATTAATGTTAAAAATGATATTTCTTACACATATAAATATTTCCAAAAATGATTTTATATTATATTTTTTTCATTTAAAAATAATTTAATATGTTTTATTTTAATTTTATGCAAAAAAATTATAAAAATAAGAAAAACTATTTATCGCTGTAAAACAGAAATGGTAAAATTAAAATTTCAATGAGTAAGTCACTTTAAAACTTGTTTCAAAATGAATGGATGAGGAATTGTCGAAACTATATCACCCCAAAAAATTATTATATCTTTTTTATCCCCAAAACATATTTAAAGTGTTCTCCCATTAGTATATGTGGTTATAATTACGAAAATACCTCTCTCACAACGATTTCCATATGAGTACTCTTTTTTCAAACATCTTTTAATTTATCGATTAATTTGTAAATTATTATTTTCCTATTAATATATATTTATATCATTTTATGTATAATTAATGGTATTACTTAATTTTTATAATTATTAACCACATTTTCCAATTTATATTATAAAAAAATGAAACCTCCGTCCATGAGTTGGGTGGAATGTTGCCTATACGAAGTGATGAGTTATATTTTTTCACCAATAACTATATTCATTGATTATATGCATGAAATTAAATAATAAATGTAAAATATGTAATATAATAATTATTATGAAGAGAATAATTATAATATACCCTATTTCTCTTTCATTATTCCAGAAATAAAAACAATAATCATGTGTTGTCCGGACAACTACCTCCATGAAGTAACATATCTAATTTTTAACATCGTTTCTTTGTAATTTATTAAAATAATTTAAATTATAAATTAAATAATAATGTATATAAATTATTTCGTTATTATTCAATAATATTTATATTATTCCAAAAGACACCGCTTTCATAATCATAATCATCAATTATTTATGGTATGTTCATGTTAGGATTGGTGTAAAAACTTACATGGAAAATTCACTAAAATAATATCATAAATGACCTTTAGAACATAATTATTTATGATTTATGATATAAATATGTAAATAATTATTCTATTTTATTCATTAATTGGAAATATTTATATTAAACTCCTTAATTTAGATCCCAATGTTCATTCATTAAAAATCACAAAAACATGTTATTCCCTGATTTTATCATTAAATATCATAAACCTAAATTTAATAGAATGAAATTATATATTTATAGATATTTATTAGTTATAAATTCTATTAACATTAATTATATCATAATTATGAACTTATGGATAATAATAAATACTGACGATGCTTTCATGAAACTAGTTCAAACTAATCAAGATAACTGACACCCGATATCGAAAATATATAATAACATATTAATATACATATAAAAAATTATTATAAAAGTGGTTTATAAATGGTAATATTTTTTTAATATGGATGTAAAATATGTTATTAATATTATTATGTCTATTATACTATAGTATTGATATTTTTTTTGGAAATAAATGTAAAATGTTGGCTGTTTCCATCTCAATCAACCATCATTGAAGAATTATTTAATATTATGTAACAATATTAATTGTAATGGTGTAACTAATAACCCTTTAATAGTAATATATTAGTTTATTTTTGGTCATTTAATCTTTACTTCCAATCATGTTATTCTTTTTTTTGGACTATGATTGATATCTTCCATATAATATAAGGGTTTTCTAAACTCAGAATAATTTCTTATGTTATAATTTTTTCCATTGAGCATCATCCTTAAACTCATATTATAAAACATATTTCTATCCTTGGATAAATTTTATTCTTTGAATCATCCTTATTGATGAATTATATTCCTTCTTGAAATTTAAAACTATTTTAACAATAACTTATGTCCTCTTAAATAATGGTTTATTACTAAGGTCCATGTATTACTCTTCCCACCAATGTTCTACAATCATATTTTAGAATCTTATTATGTATTAATTATTTTTACTAAAATATTTCACATTATATATTTTCAAAATAATTTTTTTTTCATCTTTTTATGATGTATGATTTCCACTAATGCATTTTTAATAATATCAATAGAGTTTTCTTTCCATGATAAAATATTTTATCTTCCACACCACATTACATTTGGAAATATTTATATATTTTTTATGTTCCATTATAGGGTATTATTTTCAAATTAAATATTTTTATATATTTTAATCTATTATATTATAAAAAACTATAAAATGTTACATGAAATATTTTATTTTGTGATAATGTTAATTGTTTTTTCTAAAATTATTTTTCAATTCTTTTCAATTTTATTTTTAGTTTTAAATGTATTTATCATCTTAGGATTTATATTTTATGATATAAACACTATATATGGTGATCATCATTGGTATTTGGATCATAGTATAAGTCAATCATATTATTGATCCTTATTTATGAGGTACTTGTTGATGAATTGTTTTTACAAGGGTGTTTTGCAATCAATGTCAACATCCATATAATTTTCTCTTATTAATTGGGGATATGTTCACTTCCAATAATAAAAATTATTTATATATAATTTCTATGGTCATGTTATGTGTAAATAACCATGAAACCAATTTATTTATTGAGATAATATTTATTTGATGAAACTATATTGATTTTTCTACATAGAACATATATGCATGTAAATATAATTATATTAATCATGTTATGTTTGAAATCATAATAATAGATCCCTACAATGAATTGGTTAATTTTTTAATCTCATCAAATACTATGTATGGTGAATGGTTGGTTATCATGAGACCACTATGTAATGTGATTGGTGGGAACATAATTTTATAGACCTCCAATACATGTGGGTAAATATTTATATCATTTGAGATGTTATGTATGGGATTATGTAGTCAACCTAAGCCACTATGGTAATTTATACACTACGTTAGGATGTTATCGAGGGTGAACATCTATTAAGGATAATTAATTAATGTATTATATTTTATTCAGAATCTTATTATTCCAAGATCATTTGATATCAATTTCTTTATTATAAATCCCCATGCTATGATTCCTTGATTATGAAACATGTCCTATAGGGTATAATTTTTTATATTACATTCATGATCATTATTTACATTTAAAAAATATATATTCATCTTATGAACATTTATAATTATTTATTATTATCGCTTATACTATACTTATTGAGCGTTTGAGCTCACACCTTCGTATGGTTTCATTTCCCTTTATAATGATAGAAAGTAATAAATATGGCATGTATAAAATATTATTTTGTGTTGAACTTATTTTAAATATTTTGAAGATGGTTTATGGTTTAATAGTTTTTAGTATAGTGAAAAAATTTCTAATTTATATGAAAGATGTGGGTTTTTTATTAGTTATCAGTTCCTATTTTTTCAAAATATTACGAATAAACTAGACCCATTTATCATTGGTTTGTATTATATAATTAATTTTTTGTGTAAAATAATATGATATATTTTTATTAAGTCTTAGTTTGTTACAATTATGTTCATTTAATAGTAAATTGAATGATACTAGATCATTGTATGATCAAACCTGTTTATAAGAATGTACTAAATGAATATATCCATTAAATAAATGTGACAGATTTTCTTAAAAATGTAAGATTAAATTGATTTTAATGAACATTTTTGTTTTTAGAATTTCTCTGGAATATATGACAAAAAATTTATTATACTAGTTAACATCATATTAATTGGAATTATTATTACTTTTTTAATAGGAAACGGGAATCATGAAAGAATAAAATATATCACTGAAATATTTACTTTAGAAATAATACGAGTGTCCAATCAGTCGTAATCCTCTGAATAATCATGTATAGAGTGACATAAAATTTTGTAGCATCAATTATTATTGATAATCTTAGTGGTATCCTTTTATATAAGGGATTAAATAATTACATGAGGTATACATGGTGTAGACTAATCATGGAATGAACTATAGACATACATTGTGGAACTCATAAATTACTTATAGGGATTGAAGGATGATATTACGGAAGGGAAAACATATACAATAGAATCTCAAAACTTTTTAATGTGATCACCCCATGCATGAACTCATTTATGGAGACAATATTAACCACTATAGTCATTCCAAAAACTATTTACTTATCCCTATAAAAGGATATAAATATAATAACTAGAGAATTAATCATTTTTATATTCATTTTATACTTGTTTATAACTCCAATAGTTGTAATATAATATCCTTGTGTACTAGTAAAAGAAACTTCCTCCATTCCCTCTCTAAAATCCAAATAATTCAGTTACATTCATTTATAATTGTTTACTAATCATATGAGTAGTTTTGTTTTTATTAGGTAGTAGGTGATAAACACTATACTGGTGTATATTTTTCAATTTCATTTACATTATTTTTGATGACACATAGATATCCCTTGCTCATACTCAATAACAATATGGTGTAACTGAGTGAGGTTTGTTGAGGGGTGATTCAGTTTTTCTGATCATATTAGGAATATTAAGGTAGTGTATTTATTGGGGACTGAATGTTGTTTTCTAACCCAAATAGATCTAGGGAGAATGAGTGGTATAAGGTATCCATCCACATCATGATTAATTAAAAGGAGTTATTATTCTTTAGGTATAGTGAAAATGTGTAGGGGAGGAATAAAAAAGGATAAACAACTATTTCTAATATATTTCAAACTCATCCCATAATTTTCAATAGTCACACATAACATAGAACACTTGTTGTAATTTCAAAAAAATAGAAAATTTCAACCCAAACATATATACGTATTATGAACACTTCAATCCAGTGTATCTTAATGATATTAATTTATCCAAGCCATTTTGACATCATTTTTATTTCGATTTATAATAAAATTCAGAAGAAATATTTTATTATTGCATCATGAATTTACACTATTTTTACAAAGTGACACTAATAATATTTTTTGATTTGTCTTTATCATCATTGATATGATATCATTTCAAGAAAATATCAAGTTTCAATGAATGATTTATTATTCATATAGGTATTGGGAATAATTTATTGATATGGTAAATAACTTGTAAAAAACTGAACAATTAAGAAAGGAGTATAATAAAATTATGTTGTAAGATACTCAATAATTTATCTTTGGTTATTTTGGGAATAAATAATATTGTAATAACTATTGAATTTGGTTCCCTAGAAACATTTTAACATTAAACATTTAATTAATAGATCATGCATAGAACATGAAATATCATATATTGTATTTTTCTTATGTATACCACTATGTGATAATATCTTTAGAGTAATCATCACATTAATTAGTTATAACAGATTCCTGTTATAATGAGAAACTAAATATAAAATTCTGATATTATTAATTATCATTCAAATGGTATATATACATGACATTGAAAAGCTATAATTAATATGTGACTATCAAGTGTTGGGGGATCATAATCATTAAAATTATTCTTCTGAAGTTCATACTTAGTGATATCCAAGAATAAGGATAATGTGGAAACACCCTATAATATAAACAAAAATAATAATTTCTATCATTTTATGATCTTATCTATGGTAATGAGTAATATTTCTTGGGATTGAGATCATTATTTATGTGTTCCATGATTCTTTTCACTTTATGAAAAATGAAAAATATTATGTATATACCCATTGTGAAATACCTTTATTCATTTTTATTATGATTGGTATAACATTAATTTAATGGTAAATATATTATTTGTCACATCCAAATTTAAAAAGAAGATATCTATTTCCCCTTGATTGAAATGAAATTTTCGGATATAAATCCATGGTCATTGTATTTTATAGAAAAGTTGATTTTTTGACAGTCAAATAAATATATATCAAGAATATTGGGTGATGACCCTAGTATTCATCACCATTTAAAAGATTTATTGAGACAATTTGATTATATTGAACAATGAGTGTCTAATATAAGGTTGTTGATATTTTCAATTCGACTTGTTCTTTTTTGTATGTATTCCTTGATGTGTTGATATATAACACTCTTAGATGGAGGTTTAGTCCAACTTCGACATTGAAATTAATATAGTGGCTCACACAATAAATGTATCCAAAATCACATACATAAATATATTTCAGGCATATAAAAATTATTTTTTAAAAAATTAATTGATTATAATAATAAATAAATATTATTAATAGGATATTTGAATGGTATATTTAATTAATCAAACTTATATTTAATTTTTTGAAAGTGGTAATATTTATATATTTAATAAAATTATGTTTATTTGATTTTGCTGAGGAAATAATATTATATAAATAATTAAGTAATTATTTAACAATACTATGCTTAAATTCTATCACATTTAAATAATTGTTTTATTATTATTTTAACAATTTGTAACATTTTTTTTATTATGGTTATAAAATAATAAGGTCCTTTGTGAAATTTTTTTTACATTAATATAACTAAAGACTTTTTATAAAGCATTTTAAATATATATATATATATATATGTTTTGAGGTTTTAATTAATTTTTTTACTCATGTTATATTGGGATTTATATCTCATCTTTTATATATGGATATATAATAAGCTTCCCCATATTGTCAATGCATTTTGAAATAGAAAATATTCTCTATGGTACACATTGAAAATAATGATTGTCACTCTACGGTATTTATGGTGAACATATTGATACATATATAGTGGTTCTCACATATACTCTCATATAATAACATAGATGATGAAGGTTCATGTTTGGATCTATTACACCAAATAAAATCAAAAAAGGATGAAATATAAAATAAAATTGGTATGATTTGATTTAAATTTCTTTCTTCACTGATTAAAATAAATATATTAAATGGATAAATTATGTTTTGGTGTGTTCTAATTCTAATTTATTAAGAAATTTTGTGTAAAATATTTAATTCCACTTTACATCTTGTAAAAATTCCATCAACCGATATCCCAAATTTCATGTAATTTTTTTGTGAATGTTTAAATTAAAATTTATACAATTTTATTAAAGGGGAAAATATTAATTTGTGGTCGAATGAAAGTAGATACTTTGTTCTATAATTTTTATTCTAAAAAATAATTAACATTTTCCTAAACCACCCCCACTGGGAAACCCTTTCATTCTTGAAGAGATGGTGAGAGTGACCAAATAGGATGATCAATAATAAGCACTAGGATGGAGACTAAAACCAAAGATATAAAACTATAATTTGTGATACATTACCCTAAAAAATATCTTAAACAAGGTAAGAAAACCGCTAATTAATAGAATATAAAAAACAAATAGTAATATCTGAAAATAACAAATTTTTATGGAAATTTCAATAAAAACAAGTCACCAAAAAAATACAAAAATAAAATATCTTTTCGGTGACTCCAAACACACCTCAATTCCCCATTTGATCAGAACCGGGTCGTAGCAGGTCGGGTCGGGCCGGGTCGGTCCGACCGGGTCGGACCAGACCCGTACCTACTTTGACCCATTTACGCATATTCGGCCATATCTTTGGCACTAGGCATCCGTTTGACGAACCATCAATGGCGCTAGAAACCTTGGAGTGAGACAGTCCCTTTGGAATACCCTAATAGAGATTTGGATATAGTTGGGGAATGGTCGGTTTGGATCGATCAAAAATTCAACCGGGCCCTCGGTACTAAAATGCTAATAACTCATAGACTGGGCATCCGATTGATGCACCGTCTGTTCCGTTGAGACCCTTATGACGTTGCTGTACATTGAGATACTCTTTAAAGAGACATCATTGTAGTTGGAGTATAAAACAGTGACTTGTGGAGCATACACTCTCGGAGACAATTGAGCATAGTGTGGGAACCCTGTAGATGTTGTCACCTGAAGAACAAAGAGCGATCCTGTGTGGGTCAGCATTGAGTGATCCTTTGTGGGTCATCACCTAGGGATCCAGTGTACGTCAGCACTGAGAGATTCGGTGTGGTTCAACACCATGTAATCCTATGTGGGTCTTCCTCTTAACAGAGTAAGATGATTCAATTGTTACATCTAATCATCTCTACTACTGTACCTAATTTATACCTGTGTGAGCCGATTTCATATAAGTGTTGTACGTTCAATTGTCATAATACCATGGAGGTATTCTTATGTGTGGCATAACTCTGTGGTACTTGACTTTATGGTTTTCTTTCTTTTGTCGAACAATTGAGATTTGGGATTTTGGGTTGGACCATGTGTTTCCTCATGATTGAGATGGTTATACTTGATAACTTAGGTATATGTATGTTCATATACTTAAGTAGGATTTAAAGTAGACTTCATGCATTGTGGTTTATCCTTTTTGGATTTTGTGAGACCTTCAGGGTCTCGGGGTCCCTACTGAGTATCGTTATACTCATCCTAGCATGGACTATGCCCACTCATTGTTGGGTTCGGTGCAGACAACAGACAACGATGACTGAGGATGAGAGTACCAAGACTAAATGTAGATCATAGGTGGACATTATACAAGGTGTACAATGGAGAAAATTGTTTGAGAGTTGTACCTACACTTCAGGTAGGATCCTTGGCGCGTGATCATAGGAGTTGTACCTAACATGTGACACCAACCAGCCATCAGGTGGAATCCTTGCAAGATGGGCTCACTATAGTAAATCCATTGACTAGAAGATGGGGTTTTTTGTGGTGCACTAATTTTTTTTCAAACCGTCAACTAGCTAGTGATAAACAATGAATTCCATGTAACACTGAGTAGTTTTTGAATAGTGAGGGGTATAATCATACATTTGCAACAAAACCCCCAGTTTTATTTCTTAATACCCCTCCTTCAACACTAATTTAGGATTAATTAATTTTTAACTTCTCTAGGGATTCATTAAAATCATCAGGTATTTTTTATTGATATGTGGATTGATATAAACATCATGAATTTTTGAATCTTGTTTTGAATGGGTGAATTCCTATTTTTTATAGTTCTTGTTTTAGATCCCTGTTGGGATGATTATGTAATTTTCTACATTGAATGATTGTTTTTTATTTAATATGTAGGAACGATATTCATTTTTCATCTTCTATGATTTTGATGTAGTTGGTATAAATCATCTCTCTATAGCCTCATTAGGTTTCTAGTATTTTCAACATGTGATATCATGATGGAACACCATGTGTGTTCCCTATTTTAATTGTTAATTCACATGTATTTCTTGAATACTCATTCATAAACATTCCACAGATCTCATTGCATCCATTAGTCAATGAGACCTAGACTTTTGGACTAATAAGTGGTGTACCCATCCTTTACCTTCTTTATGAAAAATAAATTACTCAAAAATATTATCCTTATAGTTGATTTATAAAATTGTAGGTTGATCTTTATATTGAACCCTTATAAAACATGTAACTCTAGGAGTTTGATATTTTAAATATTCACTTGGCATGACATGAAAAATGGTAATTTTTAATGATTGATATTTAGAATTTTCAATATTTTTATTTTAATTGGAAACATAACATGAAATTAGTAAATGGTTTATAGGAGTAATGTAAGGTGATATATATTAGAATGATATTCAACAGTTATCATGAATTAACAATTATGGAATATGTTTACATGTTTGGTATGTTCTTAAATTTTTATTCATTGGGAATTGTTTTCATTGACATTTTAAATGTAAAATCTATTGTATCATGTGAATTCACACTTGGTTTGAGGTACAATGATTATATAAGTGGCACTAGCATTGTAATTTTCATTGGGCCCTTTGATACATTAATTGTGAAATTCAACCATGGCCTGGGAATCAACCTTGGGTCAGCCATGGTCTTAATGTCTGATTGGTCCATGGAATTGGGATTCACTTGGATTCAATAATGAGAAAGGATAGAGACATATAGTATCATATTTTAGTTGGAATGTCTAACCCCTAGTGTAAAAATGGATCTTGAGGGTTAGTAGGTCTAGTTTTATTGATCCCTATTTAAATAATGAATTAATTCTTATGTATATCATATTTTTTTAGGAATTATCACATTGACTGGATTAGTTGAGGCACTATTGGTGGTTTCCTACTAATTTTGAATCACACCCTATTCGGCCCACTATTTGGTACCCTGGAACACAACATGGATTTAGTTTTAGGTAAGGTAAAGACACGCCAAACATGATTATCTTATTTGATTAGTGAGAACGGAGCGTGGATATGGGACCTGATATGGGAGTCCAGACCAATTTGGAAGACATTATTTTCAAGTCTTTCATTTATTATGTTTCTTTTATGCCAATTAGTATGGCATTTAGTGTGTCATGGTGTGGATTTATTACAAAATATTTATTTGGTGATTTCATATTTATCTACTTGAGTTATTTTATACCATTTTTATCATGTTTTCTATTATTTTTTATTGCATTTTTACCAGATGGTATAGCATCCATGTTATACATTATTGGACCTTGTCACTAGTTGGTAGCCTCTGAAGTAAAAAGTTGTTATCTTGAGGTTATGAGGTGACTCAACAAAGTCACATTAAGGTTAATAGGATCTATGAACTTATAAAGTGGCATTAAAGAAAGTAATTTATATTGCTTTACTATTTAGACAAGGGAGATAGAATAATAGTATGTGTCAGGGAATTGTAATGAGCTCATTCATGGGATTATATAAACCATGTGTGTGGGAAAAACATGTTATTAGTGACATGATTGTTTTTCATGAGGTTTTCATATTACATTTTCTATGTTATTTTACATTGGGCAATGCACTTGTTTTGTAATGTTCCTATTTTAACACAGTTTTATTATGGGCCAGTATACAATGAGTTGTGAATTATTCAATCACAGTAGGCATGTCAGAAAGTATGTTATCATGACTTTTTTTCTTGGGACTAATTTATTGAAAATAATATTTCATGAAATGTATAAAAAATGAATACAATTTAATATATTATAACATGTTAATCCACCTATTAAGATATGAAACGAATGGACCTTGTATCTATGGTTATTAGTTGATATTTTTTCAAAATGAGTATGATCATATTATAGAAATTATTAATTTAGAATTGTGTTAAAACTATTATATAGAAGTCATCTTCTTTTCATTCTGGTTGAATGTCAATAGAGTGGTAACAAGCACACACCATACATAGAATAATATGTTATTTCTGATTCACTAAGAAATATAAAGGAAGATCAACTTTATACTAGTTCCCTATGGGTTCTGTGATCCTTGGATAGAGATTAAAATTGTGTCTTCCCTTCAATATATAGTATGGAAAGGGACGTCTATCTATAGCACACACCCAAGTTCAATGTGTAGGGGGCCCTTAGGTAGTGATGTTTTCGACATAGTCCATCCAAAAGATATTTTCTCACCCAAAAACAACCATAAAGGGTTTGTTAAATGTTGATACATATATCCTATGAGAAATAAACAAGATATAATGGGTAATCATATTAAAATATGGATAGAATGAGTATATAAATAAGAAATGGTTCGTGGAGAAGTTTTCTTAGTCGCTTATATCAAGAAACTCTATGTGACGAAAGGTAAGGGCAATTCATTCACCAGACATGGATGAACATATTGTACATAAAAAACATATCTAATGTGATGAATCAAGATCTCATCATAGAAGGGAACATAAATGAGTATTTTATATGTGGAAAGGTTTTCTAAATGGGTTGATCATGGAGTTACATCCTAGGTAATTTTAGCTTATTTTACCTATAGTGGAGCAATTTTGGGGGATATGAAAGATTAGGATTTAATACATCCTAGTACATTACCCTAGGGTTCCCCCATTTTATTCTCTGAGATGGCAGATGAAACTATTCATTTATGTGTGGATTAACAGAGGATGAACCAGATTAAAGTCTATAACTGGTATCCCCTTCCATGCATATATGATCTCTCTGATTCAGTTAGTGATTGCCAAATATTCAACATAATATAATAGAGGTTAGGGTACCATCGGTTGAGGTTGATACATTTTGAAATTCATTAGAAAGATTTTAGGAACAACTATAGCTTGTATGAGTTGGCGAAAATTTCATTTTTCTAAAGAATGCACAGAGGGTATTCAGGGACTTAAAGAATTAGATATTCCATTGAAATATTCATCGGTTTTGGGTGATTTTCATTGATGAATCCTTAGTGTAATCCCAGTGTAGATACTATCACAAAAAACACCATTACATTGACTTGTGTATGCAGAGAAAAAATAAACCATACAATAAGAAATATAAATTTTATTTCTAGATTGAAATATAGCACATATTAGGAAGTGTTATAATATATTTTAGATTTTTAGTGTACCTAGGGAAGGAGATAGTCAATATTTCTTTGAAGCATCCCAAGAAGATCATTAATATTTAAATTTTCCTATGTATGGAATACTATTACAATTATTTAATTTTTGGAATTCTCTTTTCAAGCAGTGATGATGTCTAGTCTAATAAAGAATGTGGTGAAGTATGTTTTTTTATTCTTGTGAATAGTCATTCTAGGAATTTAAGATTAGGTTGACCTTAGAACTGATCCCCACCTTACATGAGACTAATAAAGAGTATTCCATGAATTTTGATTCTTCAAATGTCAGGAGCGAAGAGTTTTTTATGCAGGGAGATTGAGTGGTTGTAACACCCCGACCCCAGTTACCCGGAGTCGGTGCATTATTTATATAAATTGTCATAACTACAAGGAATCGAGTCCCGAAATACCGATCAGTTTAGCAGTCTTGGAAAATATATTACAAACCTGAATGTTACATTACACTTTATAACATACAAAACAACATAAATAATCATTTATGAACGCCATTATTCAATTGGCTTAACCCTACATATCAATCACAATACACTTCTTGGAATCCTAGGAAAAATAAATCATAGAAAGGGGTGAGCTCGAATGCTCAGTAAGGGTAAGCAATATAGAGGAAACTTTTATAAATAAGCATAAACATTTAATGCAATGTATAACTAAAACAAATTTTTTTTAACATGATCTTCGGCAGAATATGGAAAAAATAAAATGAAATAATTCCATTTAATTATTCACATGGATATTCTACTAGTCTAATGATCACTTGAAATATCAATAACCACTTTAATAATGATGGAATGCAAAATTCCAGATGATCATAACCACATAGTCAAGGCCTTGTGCCAAGACTAAAAATAAGATTTTTTCATGGCCTTATGCTAAAACATTAGTTTGTCTCATGAGACCTACTGATGCATCGAGGAGCTATAGAGGGCTCCACCCGTCATTTACTAAGTCCAATGCATTCCTCATATGAAATTTTTTAAAAATAACATAAACATTCGTATTAAAACTGGCTTACGAAATGTCAATAATTTACCCATAAACCATGAATGGTCTACAAGTAACACATCCACAGTCAAACATTTCACAAAACCTTCAATACAATATGGAAGATTTGTATCATAATAAATCAACCTCAATACAAGTTTAAAATACATTAAAGGATTTTTACATAGATGAAATTGATTTGTATTACTCTTTGAGAGAAATATCCCTTTTCATGAAAAAATTTAAATGTCACATAATTTAGAAAGGATTACAATTAAAGACATTTTTGAATAAAATTTTCCCATAACACTTTGAAACTTTTGATAGTAATTAACATTTTAAAACATTCATGTCCATTTTAATAAATCCTTAAAACCATTTTAAAAACATTGACATTAATGAAAATGGTTTTGAAGAATAAATCTTTAAAACATTTAAAATGATGTTTTAGTAAAAATTCCCTTAAAAATAATCCCTTTCAAAATTATTTTATGAAACTTGGACATGGATAATAAATATGTCCGATTAGATACTTACGTAAAAACAACCTCAGATAATAAAGAGATTGTGAAATTAAACCTTTCCAAAACAGTAAGTTACAAAACATACACCCCATGAAAGAGGTATCATACAATGAATATGTAAATACACATAAATTAAAGTGTACTAAACAAATAATACAATTATGGGTAGTAAATACACCACAAAAAACGTAATAGTGGCAATATGGCATGAATCTCACAGGAATAAGGAGTGAGATGAAAACCCCTTACCATGCAATTTCCTTTAGTCGAGGGTATATTTAACATCTTTTATGAAGACTATAGTATGTTATTAAATTATAAAAGAACCATATTAATATTTATGATATTATAAATTATTCATTTATGACTTTATACTACCCATTTAATAATAATTTCCATGTTATATTAATATATCGGGTAATAATCGTTTTCTGTATCGTACGCGTTTTAACTTGTTACTCTTGATTGTATCACATAGATAATGATTTAAATAGGTCCAGAATATAAAACATGATTTATATATCATATATATTTAGAATATAAATATGTATTATCTGCATATATATGAAATGGAAAACACCCTTTATAGAGACGGTAGTCCGTACGTACGCATAATCGTTGTTTCCATTTTCATATAGTATTGAACAGAAGTAAGTGAATATGATATATATAAGTACAAAAATACTTATATATATATATATATATCCAGGAGAATTATTAATTCATATATTACATAATTATTATTAATATATATTTTTATAATCATCGATAAATGGTGAACTTGGAAACGAATCACATCGTGTCATGGAGACAGTAATCCATACGTATGCATGAGCGAAAATATCCTTCTTTTAATAATAAAATAATATATAATTATATGGTATATCATATACACAGAAAAATTATAATTTTATATTTATTATTTACATCAAATACTCATCATTAGTATACTCATTAAAATAATAATGTATTGAATAACAATTACACCACGACGTGGAGACGGTAAGTCGTACGTATGCACGTATGGTGACATGTCATTAAAAGGGTGGATAAAATAATGAATTTTGTTGTAACATAATTATTATAACATCATAGTATATAAATGATACTTTTTTATGATATTATAATGGAAACAACAAAGAAAAAGGAAGTGGAAGAAGAAAGAAACATGAATGAGGGTGGTGAAATCATTACCTCTTCTTCCGAATATTTCTTTTGATTTTACCAAAAGGGATCCATTGGTTGGATTTATGATCAAAATAAGTCCTCTAGGTTGAAGGGAGGATAGTTTAGAGGGTATTTGGGCAGGGTTTGGCCGAGACAAATGGCTTAGAAGGTGTGAATTAGTGAAAAGGGGGAGTGCCCTTTTATAAGAGGGGTGATGGGCACCTTAGGAAAAGCTAGAAATATTATTTTATAATAAATTCATATTCGATTTATAATGTCAAAAAAGTGGATTATATAGAGGTTATGGTGGGTATAGGTCGAAACCCACTCCAACAATACGATTAAGACCTATTTGGGTCACTATATTTACCTTATCTTTTAGTCTTAACTCTGAGGTAATTAGTTTGACATTTACCGTGTCTCTTTGTATTTTTATATTATATGGTTAATAAACTTACTATAAACTTATAATAGACACCCAAGTGGTCCATTAATAATACATATATCCTGATATAAGTCCTTTGGATGATCCTTATATTTTTAATAATATAATACCAATTAATAATATATTATTTGTTTTAAAAACTCTTTTATGTCAATTTTGACACTATTGGGTATTTTGTTTTTTTTATATTCATAAAATAATTATTACATAGAAAATAATTCTTATAACCAATCCTATTATGTCATATTAAGTTAGAAAAGTATTGTAATTCATAAAAAGTCTCAAATTTCATTCATTTGGGTATTTATAATATCAATTATCTTAATATTTCATTAATACGGTATTTACTGCATCATCATTGTGTCATAAATAAATTAAATTATTTAATTTCTAAAAACTATAAATAAAATAACATCATTTAGAGAATAGTTTTATCTTTCTAATTAATATTTATAATTTAATTTATCTAATCTATAAACCTATATTAAATATTTTTTAGTTATTGAACTTTGATTTTAACTCATTTAACTCTTATTTGAATTAAATAATAATAAATGTCCTAATCTAATCCAAATGGACCTAAATGATAATATTTTATTCCTAAGGTTGTTTTTGGTCAGGATACATTTGTCCAATATAATTAGGTCATGTGTTGGGGTAATATTAATATCATTTTTACCCTTAATTACCCTATTTACTTTTAACCGTGGTAATTAAAATTAAAAAGTTACTATGGACCAAAAATTATTTTCATCTTATTGAGCCAAATTTTACTCCTTGATATTAACTATGCCTCTAGTATTTTTTAAATTCTACTCATAGAAGCGGTAATATTATGTTTTATGTAAATTTGCAAATTTTTCGAGGAGATGGATAAAAGACGGTGAAAAGTTCAATACACTTTTTATATATCTAAAATTTTTATAAACATACATTAATGAATTAAATTTTACTTATATATATATTATGAATCTATTTTGACATAAAATAAATTTAAATAAAAATGAATAATTATTTAAATGAAAATACGGTTTTAAACTATAACTTAGTGTTTTTCGCTATTCATCAAAAATTGAATGTTTTCAGAAAAATACAAAAAATTCACCCTAAGCTAATTTCGACATTCTGAATCCAAAAATGAAGTTGATTTTACAAAATTAAAAAAATATAATTTTTATTTATTAATTTGAAACTAATTCTTGTTGTCAACGTGTTTTTATGAAATAATAACTATCAAAATATTGACACTTGTTTATGTATAATTTCAATGTGAAATTAATTCCAATGACCAAAATTGTATTAAAGGGTAAAAATATAATCTAATTATACTTCCAAAACATTAAAATGTATAATTCAACACTATAAATTATTTTGATTAAAAAAATTGTTTTCAGTTAAAATATAGTTTTTACACTATTCACATAAATATGAAAGATACCAGAAAAACAACAAAAATTTATTGAAACTAAATTATTATGTCCTGATTATAAAGAAGAATTTTATTTTGTCAACTTGAATATATTAAAGTTTCAAATATTTGATTTAAAAAGTGTTTTCCATTAAAAGGCGGTAAAATTGCATTTTTTTGAAAAATAATTCTTTTATCTGAATAAATGAATTTGTTCTTAAATTATATATAAGAAACTCATAATATGGACTCGATAATTACAATGATTATATAATGTTCAAAATTTAGCTAATACTATTCATAACTGCTTTTGAATGGCTAGTTTGGTATGTCGTGGTGCGCTTGAACTCAATGTTGCGCATAGTGACAGTTATTTCATTACATTAAAGAAATAACTTACTATGATATCATGGGGTGTAACATTCTTCCCTCCTTCAATAAATTGTTTCCTTAAAATTTGAAATTGTTCTTTGAAAATAAAAGGTTGAAAATAGAAAATACCTTAGTGGGAAAACCCACATCAGAAAATGGTTTAATAAAATTTAGTCTTAATAAGAGGAAAAGGGGAATGAAAAAGTCACCACCAAATTATGATCTCGATTAAGAGAACATTGGTGGAAATTAGAGAATCCTAATTAGATGAAAAACATAAATATTTATAGGGAGTGGTTGAGGTCATCAATCACAAAAAATTGTAGAATTGTGGGGCTCAAAGCCACCAATCTATGATTATTTATAATACAATTGGATCAACAAAACATAAGGAATTAGGATAACACATTTTTGGTTTTAAGATCCCTTCCCAAATGTTTAATAATTAATTTATCCATGAAATAAGATGTAATATATAAATCTCTATATGTGTATGTGTGTGTATAAATACTTGATAAGTAGAGTTTCATCCTTCAACTAATTCCTACCAAAAACTCATCTTTCCCTCTAAAAGATAATAGAACAAAAAAAATATTCTATTTATCCTATTCATATAGGGTTCCAAAAAATGAATTTATAGTTAATCTACCAGACCCTTTAAAAACTACATTATTCAATCTAGGACATCATGTGGGTTAGTTGTAGGTGATAGACCCTAGTCGCCCTTTGGTTACAGGTTCAAGTATCACAGCCTTACCAGACGCGACGGGTTGCCGCCCGACCTATAGGTTGTCCTTTTATGGAAATACAATAATTATCTCAAACTAGAATTATCCAAAAATACTTCTGTTCAAAGTCACAGTCCAAAATTTATAAGGAAGGTAAAAATAATGAAGATCCATTTTTCTATGTAATAACATGTGAACACCTTTATCATGTATTCTTTTAAAACAATGCAACATCTTGAATTACCATAAAACCTTATTGATTAAATTAATGCTTCATATTTCATTATAGAATACTAGATATACTCCTTCTATCCAAAAATTTTGTAACCTCATTCAATGATGGAATATACAAATCATTAATGACTTTCATGGTCCTTAAGAATATCCAATATAATTTATCCAAATCAACCACCTCTTATTCCAAAATTACAACCTCAGTATCAAGACCATATTAAGTATTGCCTTTCCTTCATCCATCTATTTTCAAAAAAAATGTTTAACTTGCAATTGATTCAATTTTCATAGTACTATATAATCTCAAATCCTCAATGAAATAGTACTACAGTACAATCCTTATTTATCTCCATAATTCATATAACCAGTACATTGTTAATTCAACACTGAAATGAAATAATTCTTTAATAACAATTTAAGAATAGTAGTCATTCCTCTTCATCTGTGGTAGTATCATAACTTTATTATTATCCAATAGCACCATTTGGGGCATACTCTTATGATTTTAACATTGATTTGCGTAGTTTCCCCACTCTTTTTAATGAAGAATTGTACATTTGAAACCTTTTTCTTACCCATACAGACACGTACTTGGTGTCCTTCTTCTCTACACTTATAACAAACTCTCATTCCCTACAGGAAAGATCAATGAGGTGTTTCTTCCCATGGTTATCACATATGAGAAATTTGTTTTCCCACTTCCCTTTATCCTTCATTCTATCTTCCATCCACTTCTTAATTTGCTTCCCTTCAGAGCCATAGAAATCATAGAACTCTTTACTTATCTTATTAACACATGAAACTATTTCTTCATATGATGATAATACGTGGGAGACTATTTCCCTTCTAAATGATGGCTTAAGACCATCAACGATATGATCCTTCTTTAATCATCAGATCATGAGTATTGCTGGAGTTCTCATTCCTTCTACTGGGCGCCATTTCTAAACAATTGCATACACAAGATTAGTTTTTGAATAACAGTACTGAATCTCAAACTTGTAAAACACTTAACATAAATTAAACAGTTTATGGATCTAATCCATAATCATAAAAATGTTTTCATTGAGGATTTATATACTCATAAACCCTTTATAATGGTTTGTAAGGAAAATGAGAATTATCCTAAGAATATCCCCCAGGAGTGTCATAACCAAGAGTGAGGCAAGGCACATTGTCGTGCACAAGTTCCCGTTCGAGTCTAGCTAAATGCGGTGTTTTCGGGTTTTACCCCTAGGTACATCTGTACCAGAGCCGCCTCTACCTGCTCGAATCCAGACACGGATGTATTTCTTGGAAAACTCACAGAATCTATACAATACCAAATTTCTAGGAAGTTCTTCTATACTAATCCTTAATGTCTATCTTAGGGATATGTGCTCTATTTAGAGTTTATCTAAATCTAGTTTCCAAGGTTATTGCTAAACGTCCTCTGATACCAACTGTAATGCCCTGACCCCAATTACTCAGAGTTGGTGCATTATTTTAATACATATGCATAATTACAAGGAATCAAGTCCCGAAACACCGATCAATTTAACAGTCTTGGAAAATAGATCACATACATGAATGTTACATTACACTTTATAACATACGAAACAACATAAATAATCATTTATGAATGCCATTATTGTAACATCCCAAGTAATTAATTGATAATAGATATTTTTATCTATGTCTATTAGTGAATTAGATAATGTTTTAGAGGCTTAAAATGAGAATAAATCCAATCTAAAGCATGGAATACACTAATATTTTTAAAAGAGTTTTTTACTGCCTTTTGATGGAAAACCAATTTTAAAGATATCTTTTGACACTTTAATAATAAATGTTTGTCAAAATAAACTTATTCTTTATGATTGGGACATCGAAATTTACTTTGTGTGAATATTTGGTATTTTTCCGATAAAGTTCATTTTTTAATGAATAGTGAAAAATGTTGTATTTTAATTCAAAAACTCTTTTTAATCTAATTTATTTATAGGATTAGATTATCTTTTGAATTGGTTTTGAAGTGAAATTAGAATATATTTTTACCATTTAATCCAATGGTGGTCATTGGAATACATTTTACTTTTAAATTGGACTTAAACTGGTGTCAATCTTTTGATACTTATTGTTTTATAAAAACATGCTATTTGTCCTGACAGCGGGAATTAATTATTAAATTAATTAATGTAACTTATATGATTTGAATTTTTTAAAATAGACATCGTTTTTTAATTCATAATATCAAATATATCTTAGGGTGATGTTTTGGTATTTTTTTTGAAAAACCTCAAATTTTGATGAATAGTGAAACCACTAAGTGGTAGTTAAAGAAACTGATATTTCGTTTAAATGAAAATTTTCCACTTATGTGATTTGATTATCAAAAATCCGACATACATGGTTGTCATTAAGAACTAAAATGTGGTTCAAAAAGATTAAAATAATTTTTTTGGTGAATAGTAACTTTTAAGTTTTTAATCGCGATTAGAGGTAATTAGTGCAATTTAAGGAAAAAATGATATTATAATAAAATCAAAAATACCTAGACACATGTCCTACCCTTATTGTATGTGTCATGGCCGACCATGAGAATCCATGGGTCAACTTGGGGACCCCATGGAGACACTTTGGTAGGAAAATGACATTAATATCTTTTTATTTAATGTTAAAATTAAAATGACACAAACATGAGTTCTTTTACTAAAACAATTTTTAAATGGGGTTATACAAGTCATATTTTTGACTATAAATATTCACTAGAAATATAAAAAGCTTTTATACATCATGATATTTTTTTTATAATTTTTAGACATTAAATAAATTAAATTATTTTTGACATGATGATGATGTAGCGATTACCTCATTAATAAAGGATTTAAATAAACTGAAAAGATAATGTAAAATCTATGACCTACACATGTCCAAAACCATTGGATAGGTGTATTTAGAACCCTTATCACCTTAAACTTGAATTATATCAATTTGGGACCTTTTGAATCCGAAACTCATTTTAAAATAAAGTAACATTTTTTTACTTTCCAAGAGTTCCCCTCCTCTCCTCTAATAAAAGGCCCCCACCTCCACCTCCTTACCCACACTTCCAAATCCTTTGGCTCAGCCAACCCCGGACCATTTTTTCTCTCCACTTCTCTCTATTACTCCTTGGAGCCTCACATTGGGCAGAAGTCTTCCCAAGGAAGCATTTGAGCTCATACAAAAGGAAGTTACCCGATTTTAGGGTAATGTCTTCACCTGTGTTATTTTGTTTTATTTTGCTTCTCCAACACCATAAACTCTTTTTATTCATTTATTTTGTAACAAAAACAGTATCTTACATATATTAGAATGTTTTTATAAGAAGTATTCGAGATAAACATACACACACCTATATCTAATGGTCAATGAACATACTGTTTCCGTGGATGGCAAATTTCTGCCTCCCGAAACGATGATTGTTCAACATTATTTTAACACCTTCAAAGGTGGCCATTAAGATGAAACTATATTTAAATATGATATATAATATGTTTATGTTTTTATTTAGCTTCTGTATTTTTCATTTTGGGCATACTTTTATGGTTTCCATTATGGGTAAACGCGATATCATCATTTAAGGAAGTGCGGACTACCGCCCCCTCAAAGTGATTTGATTCGTTAATACCATATGTGGGATGTATAAAGGATGGAGTTATGATATTATATATGATATTACACTGGAATTATAATATACCTTTATATCATTATGATTCCATTTCATAAAATATGAAATAGAAATGGAAGCAGCGTTCATGCGTACGTACGGCTTACCGTCTCCATGAACGGTGCATTTCGTTTCTTACCACTAAATGTTATGTAATATTATAAATGCATGAATGTAGTGGATATATATGATATATATGATATCTACATGATGAATAAAATTCTGGATATAAAGGATACATGAACAACTTGTAATTATAAAGGGTTTATTTTTGACTCAAGTACGAATGATCGTTAAAACAACCGTTATTAACTTAAACAATTACATAGTGTTAATGACATGGAAATAAGTGATATAAAAGGAATAATGAACTTTAAAAAGGTTCTTAAAAAAGTAGAAATTAACTCAAGTTTATTATTCAGGAGATTAAAGAACGACCGAGTCATGTCTGACCCGAGGTATGGGACTTCGTCTCAATCTCCTTTCATTGAGGCATATTTTGTTTTATACACAACCTTCTTTTATACATTGTATAAACCAGTTTGACTTTTACGTTTTTTCAAAAGGAATCTTTTTTATACGAAGCGTTTACTAAATTACAAAATGTAATGTTTTTGTCGTACGTATGCAGCGACAACGACTTCTCCTCCACCATGACCATTATTTGAGTTTCGGCTTCCTCTACAAGACATACCATTTTTTAAAAGAAAAATAAATACCCTGTTTTAATTTTCTTTTATTTTGGTATTGAATTTTAGGACTGTAAATGATTGGCCCATGGTGCAGCAATAATCACGAGATAAAAAATAATGGGAAAATGCAGAAATAAATGGGACACCAGATGTAATGTGAAAAAATCCACAAAATGAAAGGTGTAAAATAACCATGGGAAGATAGAAGGATCACTATGGGGTAAAAGTGGGTACACACTCCCTCACTATTACAAGGAGAAAACTCTCGTAAATATCTCTCTTGAATAAGTGGGGAAACCGCCTCACTAATACCGCAAATAGAACTGGATGAGATAAACCAGATGAGATGGGATAGATGAGATGCCATTTGGAAGATGGGAGAGCCTCATTTTATAGGCCTATTCACCCCTTCCCCTTTCCTTCACCCGCTGGAGGTATGGTGGGGGTTTGGTCACCCACCACCTAACACCACCATCCCCCCTTTGACAAAGAAGGGGGGCGGCCACCGTCCTGCAAATGGACGTCCGCAAATAAATCTCCCACTTGGAGATTTGATTGAGAACCAATCATATCTCCACACATCCTTTCTATCTGCCCAACCATGCTGCTCAAGTCTCTACGAGGCCACTCGAGGATATGCACCATCTGAACTTATCAGAGTTAATCTGCTTCGTCAAGAAATCTGCCAGATTTTCTTTAGTATGAATCTTTTTCAAATCCACACTTCCTTCCTCCACCACATCTCGGAAAAAGTGATATTGTACCCCAATGTGCCTCGTCCTGGAATGAAAATATGGATTCCTTGCAATGTGCAAGGCGCTTTGACTGTCACAAAATAATGGAATCTTCATCTTTCTGTGCCCGAGCTCCTCCAACAACCTTCTCATCCAAATCATCTATTTGCAAGCCAGTGTAGCTGCCATGTACTCTGCCTCTATCGTGGATAAAGCCACAACTGACTGTAACTTCAAAATCTAGCTCACAGCTCCTCCTGCAAGAGTAAAAACATAACCAGTAGTGGATTTCCACTGGTCAGAATCACCTGAAAAATCTGAATCAACATAGCATCTGACAGTAAAATATGATCCTCTATAACATAATGCAACATCTGAGGTCTCCATGATGTATCTCAGGATCCTCTTCACTGTGCTCCAATGCTCCCATCCTAGATTCTCCATGTACCGACTAACTGCTCCTACTTCATGTGAAATGTCTAGTCTAGTACAAACCATAGCGAATGTTAGACTACCCACTGCCGATGCATATGGTACTCGAGACATTTCCATCCTCTCTGCTTCACTACTAGGACTCATCACAGAGGATAACTTGAAATTAATGGAAAGAGGGGTAGAGATTGGCATACAGTCTTGCATTTCGAAGCGTTTCAAGACTCTCTGTAAGTAACTCTTCTGTGATAGCCAAATCTTCCCATTATTTTTGTCTCGGTAAATCTGCAACCCATGAATCTTGTTTGCTGGTCCCAAGTCCTTCATATCAAACTCCCTAGCCAACTGTGCCTTCGTCTCTTGGATCTGATCATTGTTAGGGCCTGCAACCAACATGTCATCCACATACAATAGAAGAATGATGAAATCATTACCATTCAAACCCTTGAAATATGCACAAGGATCTGAATGAAGTCTGTCATATCCAAGGCTCATGATATAGGAATCAAATCTCTTGTACCAACACCTCAGCGCCTGTTTGAGACCGTAAAGAGATTTGTTCAACCTGCAAACCATGTTCTCTTTACCTTATTATACAAACCCTTCCGGTTGGAGCATATAGGTCTCTTCATCAAGATCACCATGGTGAAAAGTAGTTTTCACATCTAACTACTCTAGATGTAAGTTGTATGTAGCACACATCGCCAGAACTATCCGAACAGTTGTCAGTATAACAACCGGAGAAAATATTTCATTGAATTCAATACCTTCCTTCTGAGAAAATCCTTTGAACACCAATCTTGCACGATATCTTTCCACCCGGTCATTTCCATCTCGCTTGATCTTAAAGACCCATTTTTTTCTGATAGCCTTTCTTCCACGAGGTAATGGAACAAGATCCCAAGTCTTGTTCCTGTGCAGGGCTTCAAGTTCCTCCTGCATCGCCTCCATCCATGAGGATACCTCTGGACTCTGGGTCGCCTCAACAAAAGAAGATGGCTCTCCATCCTCTGTCAATAAGCAATACACAATATTGCTCTCAGTGTCATAGTTTGAGTGCCATACTGGTGCTCTTTTCTCCCGATTTGACCGTCGTGGTCCAGACTCAACCGGTACTTGATCATCATGCTCTGGTAATGACTTAGAAGAAACTGGTTCTTCCTTGATTTTGTCCTCTACTTTGACTGTTGTGGTTTCTGTATTCTCCTTCTCCATGTCTTGATCAGTTGTCATTTTCACCTTGTCTTTTACAAAGATGACATCTCTGTTGATGATAAATTTGTGGGCAGTGGGATCCCACAAATGATTCCCCTTCACACCATCAGCGTACCCCAAGAAGATACATTTCTTGGATCTCGAATCCACCTTCGATCATTCTTGGTCATTAAACATTGCATATACCGGACTTCCAAAAGTATGTACCCGAGAATAGTCAGCGGGTTTACCAGTCCACATCTCCATCGGTGTCTTCAGCTCAGTCACCATTGAAGGAGATCAGTTGATCACATAACAGGCGGTATTCATTGATTCTGCCCAAAAAGTATTGGCAATACCAGCAGTCTTCAGCATCGCCCTTGTTCTATCCAACAGGGTTCTATTCATTCGCTCTGCCACTCCATTCTGATGAGGAGTGTATGCCACCATGAACTGTATCTTGATCCCTTCTTGTTGACAAAAAGTATCAAACTCCTCTCTTGTATATTCTCCACTATTGTCTGTCCTCAGACACTTGATCTTCTTTCTAGAGTCAAGCTCCTTTGACGCTTTGAATGTTTTGAATACTTCAAAAACATCTGCCTTCCTCCTGATTGGGTACACCCAACATCTCCTGGAATAATCATCAATGAATGATACAAAGTACCTTGATCCACCCAGGGATATTATCTATGCTTGACAAACATCGGAATGGATCAACTCCAAGATCTCCTGACTTCTCGCGATTGACGTTCTGAACTTTTACCTGTGTTTCTTGCTCAAAACCAAATGCTCACAAAATGGTAAGGATACCTTTGTCAACCCAGGCAGTATCTTCTGATCCGCAAGAATCTTCAGGCCTCGTTCTGACATATGACCAAGCCTCTGATTCCATAACGTCGTCAATGCTTCTATCGAAGTAGTTGATGCAACAACTATCTCCACCTCCTTGTACGTTTCACCCATAAGCACGTACAGGTTCTTTGAGATCTTCTCCACCTTCATTACCACAAGCGCGCCCTTCATGATTCTCATCACTCCATTCTTTGTGCGAGTCTTGCATCCGATATCATCGAATTGTACCAAAGACAATATGTTCTTCTTCAGGCCATTCACATGACGTACTCCTTGGACGGTCCATACTATGCCATCATGCATCTTCAGTTTGATGTTACCGACTCCAACGATCTTCAGAGTGTGATCGTTCCCCATGTACACAAGTCCTTCCGGGATGGTTTCATATTGGTAAAACCATTCCCGTCGAGACGTCATGTGCCAAGTTTCTCCTAAGTCGATAATCCAGGCATCGTTGAGATGCTCCCTATTTATAGTAGTCGTCGCCGCTTCACTAACTCGTATACCTCCACTTCCAGAAGTACTCACCACATTCCCCTTAGAGCTCTTGTCACCACTCTTCTTATTCCAAAAATCCTTCTGATGTGCCTCTTCTTGCCACAATTGAAACTTGTGACATTCTTCTTCTTACTACTTGATTTGGACCTTCCATGATTTTAGCTCCCACTGGAACCATGCTCCATCATCCTTCCTCTCTCCATTGACAGAGCTTCTGCTTGGTGAGAAGTTCTCTGACTGTACTCTTTGTTCTTGCGCCGACTTTCATCTTCTAGAACTGCGGCTACAACATCATTAAAGAGCAACATATCTATTAGGATATTATTGGTGAGGTTGATGATGAGTTGGTCATACGAATCTAGAAAACTCAGGCGTAGAATCTCCGCACGTTCAGTATCCACAATTTTATAGCCCAATGTCGTGAGTTGAGAAAACAGAGTGTTGAGATTGTTTATGTGGTTGGTCACTGAAGATGACTCCACCATCTGAAGAGTGTACAATTTTCTCTTTAGGAAAATTTTTTTGTGCAGTGACTTGGCCTCATATAGCTTCGTCATAGTATCCCATATTTCCTTCACCGCCTTTTTCTCCGCAACGCTCGATAGGACCCCATCTACCAAAGCCAAATGGATGTTGGCAATAGAATTCCCGTCCATATCGTTCCATTTCTCCTCCGTCACACCCGCCGAATTTTTTCCAATTGCTAGTAGGAAATTATCCTTTCACAGCACTGCCTGCATCTTCATTTTCAACAACGAAAAATTATTCCTGTTGAATTTTTCGATCTCGAATTTTTCCGCCATCTGGACACGCTGTCGGTCCAGAACCTCCTCTGTTTTACAACGGTGTATTTAATAATCTCAATAATTTTTTTTCTGATGTGAAAGATCAACCAGAGTCGCAATCACAGAGAATACTAAAATTTTACGTGAATTATTAATACCTGAAAACGTGAACAACACTGGGCCAGAACCTTGCCTCTGATACCACTTGTTAGGACCGTAAATGATTGGACCACGATGCAGCAATGATCACGAGATAAAAAAAAGTGAAAATACAGAAATAAATGGGACACCACATGTAACCTGGAAAAACCCCCAAAATGAAAGGGGTAAAAAAAAACCACAGGAAGATAGAAGGATAACTATGGGGTAAAAGTGGGTACACACTCCCTCACTATTACAAGGAGAAAAATCTCGTAAAAATCTCTCTTGAATAAATAGAGAAACCACCTCAATAATATCACAAATAGAACTGGATGAGATAAACCAGATGAGATGGGATATATGAGATGCCATTTGGAAGAGGGGAGAGCCTCATTTTCTAGGCCTACTCACCCCTTCCCCTCTCCTTCACCCGCTGGAGGTTTGGTGGGGGTTTGGCCACCCACCACCTAACACCACCAGCCCCCTTTGACAAAGAAGGGGGGCAGCCACCGTCCTGCAAATGTTTGTCCTCCAACATTGAAAATGGTTTTCATAATGTTTTTATTATATCAATGTGTTATATTGATATCTTGTGATTGAAATGTGGAAATGTTATGTTACCTTAATTCATGTTTTATGTGATATGATTATGTTATGGTTCTTGGGAATTGTTATGAAGACGGGTTGTTCTGTGATAAACTAAGGGCGGGTGAGCCCGATATAGCTCTCCAATGCATTGGGTAACACGAAGGAGTGAAAAGTTACGGTATCCATGAAGAGATTTAATGAATATACTGTGATGGGTATTCCAAACGTAACCAAGAGGGTTACTCCCTATGTAAGAATGTTATAAATGCCTCAAGTTACCTTTGTATCTTATAATTTCTATGATTTATTCATGATTTGATGAGGTATGTTAATGTGCATATGTTTTATGGATAAAGTATGATTTCATTCTTATGTATATATATACCCATGATTCCTTTCCATATTTTTATATCCCTTACTTAGCTTTTTATGCTCATCCCAAGTTTTTGAAAGATTTTTCCCTGGTCAAGGGAAAGGTACATGATATGATGATAGTGTCAAGGCAGTGTCAATAAAGAATCCATGTTTTATTTTAAATATGTTTCCATTGATGAGAAAAATAAATACTATCTTTTATGTAACCACTTTATTTAAATGTGGAATGTAATGCATGTTTTATGATCTAATTCTCAAAAACTCTAAAACTGAAAAGATCCTGAAGGTGTAATCTTGTAATAACTCAAGATTAAGTAATGTTTAAGGCCGGAGCCTTATAGTTGGTATCAGAGGTCAGTTTAGATAACAATAGTAGTTAGATTTATATTAAATGATTATCCTAAAATATTTTTTTAATGGTCAAATTGAAATGATATAGCATTTGAAGATTACCATGTTGCTTCATCTAAGACATGTTTGTTCAGAATGGTTTTCTGCAGAGGAAATAGGGAAGAAGTTCTAGGAAGGCATACAGAAGGAAATAACCTTTTGAATCAGCATCCTGAGATGGTCGGAATTGGAACTGAACAGTTTGTTGCGGTAATGGAGTAGTTGACTCAAGCGATAAATTGTGGTGGTATCCATGCATGAGATCAGCTAGATCAACCGTAGAGGAACATGTCAGTGGTGGAACATTTCATGAGGCAAAACCCCCCATCATTTAAAGGATGATCTGACCCTGTGTTAGCTGAAGGGTAGATTAAAGCACCAGAGAATATTTTCGATGTCATGGGGTGTTCATACAATCAACAGGTTAGTCTTGCTATTTACCATTTTGAGGGTGAGGCAGATCAGTTGTGGTCGATGGTTAAAAATATCAGGGACGCTGATGAGATTGATTCTCTTGACTAGGATGAATTCAAAGGTATGTTTCATGAGAAGTATTTTCCTAGGGCTGTTCGAATTAGGTTGGAAAAACAATTCTTATAATTGAGGCAAGAGGAAGACTCAGTGGCTGCCTATGAAGAGAGGTTCACTCGATTGGCAAGGTATACTCCAAATTTTATCTGAGACCGTGATAGTAAAATCAATCATTTTTACTCAGGATTAAATCCAAAATATTGAAGGTAATTAGCTTCTCGTGAGTTTAAAAGTAATGAAAATCATGTTCGATGTTCTGAGAAGGTGGAAATGGAGTTTTCCGATGATCAAGTGTTCTATAATAACTAGCATAAGAAGAGACCGAGGTGGGAGGAGAAAGGGAATATTTCTTCAAAAAATTCTGATGGTAAGAAAACTAAGTTTCTAGTTTGTGATAAATGTGGTAAAAGGCATGGTGGGGAAGGTCTTCTGAATTCTGGAAAGTGCTACCGATGTGCTAAGATGGGACATAAGGCTCATGATTGTACTAAAAAAGATCAAGGTGATGGTAAGTCCAAATTTGATTTACAGTTAGTGAAATGTTTTAAGTGTAATTAGATGGGTCACTATGGAAACGAGTGTCCGACAAAGGGCTTGAGTGATGGGAAGCAGTTAGACTACAAGCAGAAAGGGGTGGTGAAATCCTTTGCAACTACTTCAGCAGATGTCGGGACATCAAATGAATTTGTATCAGGTACTTTGTTTGTTTTTCAGATTATGCCAGTGTGTTTTTTGATTCGGGGTCTACACATTCTTTCATCTCTGAAACCTTTTCTAGTAAAATGTGAATACCATCTCATGAAATGACTCCTGAACTTGTGGTAAAAACACCTGGGGGAAATGTTGAGGCAAAAAGAATTTATAAGAAGCTTCCTATCCTTATCTGTGGAAAGAACCTACTTGAAAAACTTATTCTTCTTCCTCTATTAGAGTTTGACGTTATCATGGGTATGGATTGGATCTCTACTTACCATGCTAAGATTGACTGTAGAGATAAAGAAGTTTCTATTCAGAAAGACTTTCAGTTTGTGTACAATAATGAACACATAATATTGATAACTTATCAAGAGGCTGAGAAACTTGTAAATGATGGAAATGAATGTTACCGTGCACATATTGTTGAAAACAAGGGAACTGTTCAGATTAATGATGTGCCAGTGGTAAATGAGTATCCTGATGTTTTTCCTGATTAGTTGCCTGGAATAATACTAGAACGGGAAGATGAATTTACTATTGACTTAGTTCCTGATGCTATGCCAATTTCAAAACCCCCCTATCGAATGGATCAAATTGAACTTTTAGAGTTGAAGGAGCAATTGCATGATTTATTAGAGAAAGGTTTCATTCGACCTAGCACATCACTATGGGGTGCTCCTGTTTTATTTGTTAAAAAGAAAGATGGTTCTATGAGACTTTGCATTGATTATAGAGCCTTGAATAACATCACTATTAAGAAAAAATATCCTTTGCATCATATTGATGATTTGTTTGATCAGCTCCAGGGAGCTCGGTTTTTTTCAAAGATTTACCTAAGATCGGGGTACCATCAGCTGAAGGTAAAGGAATCAGATGTTCCAAAGACTGCGTTTCGTACAAGATATGGCCACTATGAAATTGTAGTAATGCCTTTTGGGCTAACCAATGCACCTGCTGTATTCATGGACTTAATGAATAGAATTTTCCATGAGTTCTTGGATAAGTTTGTGGTGGTTTTCATTGATTAAATTTTGGTGTTTTCTAAAAGTAAAGAGGAGCATTAAAGACATTTAAGGGTTATTTTGCAAACCTTAAAAGAAAATAAATTGTATTGTAAATTCAGCAAGTGTGATTTTTGGTTGCAAAAAATTTCTTTCCTTGGTCACATTGTTTCTAAAGATGGGATAACCACTGATCCTGCAAAAACAATGGTTGTGGAAGAATGGCCAAGACCCAAAAATGTAACAGAGATTCGTAGTTTCCTTGGTTTGGAAGGCTATTAACGAATGTTTGTTAGAAATTTTTCACGGTTATCTAGTCCAACGACTAAGCTAACTCAAAAGGGTGTTAAGTTTATCTGTTAAAAAGAATGTGATGATTGTTTTCAGGAATTTAAAAGAAGATTGGTGAATGCTCCAGTTTTGGCACTACCTTTCAGGAATGGGGAGTTTGTTATCTATAGTGATGCTTCATTGAAAGGAATTGGTTGTGTCCTAATGCAGAATGATCAGGTAATTTCTTATGCTTCACGAAAGTTGAAAACTCATGAGGTAAATTACCCTACACATGATTTGGAATTACCTGTTGTTGTTTTTGCTTTAAAATTTTGGAGGCATCATTTTTATGGAGTAAAGTGTGAAATATATACCGATCACAGAAGTTTAAAGTATATATTCAATCAGAAATAATTGAACATGAGACAGAGGAGATGGGTAGAATTAATCAAGGATTATGATTGTACAATTCATTACCATCTGAGAAAAGCAAACAAAGTGGCTGATTCTTTGAGTCGAAAAAGTAATGCTTCATTAGAAATGTTGTGTTTGGAACGTGATACTTTGGTTAAGGATTTGATGAACTTTGGCATAGAAGTTGTTGGTGTAGGATGTTCTTCTATTTTGTTTCAGGTATCAGTGAAATCTTTTCTATCAGACAGAAGCAAGCAAGCACAGAAGCAAGACAGTGAGTTGCAGAAAAAAGTAGAGCTAGTTCAAAAAGGTAAGTTGCCTGAATTCAACATTGATAATGATTGCGTTTTGAGATTTGGGAAGAGATTGTGTGTTCCTTGAGATTCACAGTTGAAGAGAGAGTTGTTATGTGAAGCTCATAGATCACCGTTTCAGTTCATCCTGGAAGTACTAAAATGTACAGAGATCTGTGGGAGAATTACTGGTGGGATTGAATGAAAAGATATATTGCTGATTTTACTGTGAAGTGTTTGACATGTCAATAGGTTAAAGTATAGTGGTAGTTACTGAAACAGATGCTTCAGCCTTTACCTGTGCCAGAGTGGAAATGGGAGAATATATCCATGGACTTCATTGTGGGATTGTCGAAGACCCCTCGAGGTAATAATGCAATCTAGGTTATTGTTGATCGCTTGACTAAATATGCTCATTTCCTTCCTATTCGAGATACTTTCTCTCTAGATCAAATTTCACAATTGTACCTTAAAGAGATAGTTAGTTTGCATGGAGTTCCTCTATCCATTTTATCCGATCATGATCCCAGGTTTACTTCTAACTTTTGGAAGGGCCTTCAGAAGTCGTTGGGTACTGAATTAAATTTTAGTATAGCTTTTCATCCTCAATCAGATGGGCAGCCAGAACGAACAATTCAGACATTGGAGGATATGATACGTTCTTTATCTATGGATTATTAGGGAAGTTGGGACAAACATCTTTCTTTGGCTGAGTTTTCTTATAATAACAGTTTTCATTCCAGTATACAGATGGCACCATTTGAGGCGTTATAGGGGAAGCGGTGTCAAACTCTAGCTTTTAGGGATGAAGTAGGTGAAAGAAAGATGATGGGACCCGAATTGGTAGAAGAGTTGGTAGAAAAATTTCATCTGATACAGAAACACATGAAAATATCTCAGAGCAGGCAGAAAAGTTATGCGGACAACAGGAGGATGGATCTATCATTTGAGGTAGGTGATCATGTTTTTCTCAAAGTCTCACCATGGAAAAGTGTGATGCGATTTGGTAAGAAAGGAAAGCTGAGTCCAAGGTTCATTGGACCATATGAAATTCTGGAGAGAGTTGGATCAATTTCTTACCGAGTGGCTTTACATCCAAGTTTATCTCAGGTACACAATGTTTTTCATGTTTCAATGTTAAGGAAGTACATGCAAGATCCATCTCATGTTTTGAGTCCAGAGGTAGTTTAGCTGGAAGAGAACCTATCTTAGGAGGAACAACAGGTCCAGATTCTTGACCACAGGGAGCAAGTGTTACGGAATAAGGTGATTAATGAGGTAAAGGTTTTGTGAAAAAACCACATGGTTGAAGAGGCAACATGGGAATCTGAAAATGCAATGAGGGATAAGTACCCCCATTTATTCGATAAGTAAATAAATTGCGGGGATGAAATTTTCTAAAGGGGGGAAGGATGTAACATCTTAAGTAAGTAATGAATAATAGATATTTATATCTATGTCTTTTAGTGAATTAGATTATAAGGCCCCAGCCTTAAACCTTACTTAATCTTGAGTTATTACAAGATTACACATTGAGGATCTTTTCAGGTTTAGAGTTTTAGAGAATTAGATCATGAAACTTGCATTACATTCCACATTTAAACAAAGTGGTTACATAAAAGACATTATTCATTCTTCCCATCAACGGAAACATATTTAAAATATAACACGGATTCTTTCTTGACACATCCTTGACACTATCATCACATCATGTACCTTTCCCTTGACCTGTGAAAAACATTTCAAAAACTTGGGATGAGCACAAAAAGCTCAGTAAGGGATAGAAAAATATGGAAAGGAAACATGGGTACACATATACATAAGAATGAGTTCATACTTTACCCATAAAACATAGGCATATCAAATCATGAATAAATCATAAAAACATAAGACATAAAGGTAACTTGAGGCATTCATAACATTCTTACGTAGGGAGTAACCCTCTTGGTTACGTTTGGAATACCCATCACAGTATATTCCCTAAATCTCTTCGGAGAAACCTTAACGTTTCACTCCTTCGCGTTACCCAATGCATTGGAGAGCTATAACGGGCTCACCCGCCCTTAGTTTATCACGGAACCACCCGTTCTTCATAACAATGCCCAAGGTCCATAACATAATCGTATCACATAAAACATGCATAAAGGAAACATAGCATTTCCACATTTCAATCACAATATAACATTTTAGTATATTGAAATAATGAATCCATTCAAAAAGAAACCATTTCCAAAACCATTTAAAACATTTAATAAAGAGATTTTTGAATCAAAGTGTCCCATACCACCTTGAAGCTTAAAACTTTAAACCATTAATATCCATATAAATAAATCCTTAAAACCATTTTGAAAACATGGATATTAATAAGAACAAATAATTAAAACATTTAAAACGATATTTTGGTTAAAGTGGTTTTACCAAAATTAGAGACTCTTTGAATACAACAATTGAGGAATAACATTTAGTCAGAACTTTATAATATCATGAGAATAAATGGATTCATGATATAATACTCCAAAGGACAGTATATACACAATATAAGAGTGAATTGGTGCATAACAACAATGAACCCTCAATAGAAATGTCAAATGTGACGAAATCCCTTATAAAGAAGGTATCCTTAAATTAAGGACAAATCAATCTCAAAAATATGTGTGAAAAATATAAATACACTCAATATAAGTGGATATTAAGTGTAAAACAATAAAAGGACATTCACATATATTCAATGGATGACATATTCAATGACTACATGTTGAACCCAAAGAAATCGAAATTGGGTTAAAAAGTTCCCTTGACAGCCTAACGACATCACATCAAAATGAGTTGATGAGAGATAAAAAGTGTATCTCATCACTTGGACATAAAATTTACATCAATAAGGATATATGATAACATATCCCAACATAACAATATGTAAATTAAAAGACCCAACAAAAGAAGTCTTTTAAAAAAAAGAGGAGGGTGAAAGGTTCCCTTACCGACTTGGGTATCTTTCAAAACATACACCCCATGAAAGAAAGACAATAGGTCATTGATGTAAATACTCATAAACGAAAGTATATTACACAAAGAGTAGAATAAATGGCAGTACATACACCACTCAATGGAATTTGTGGCAAATGTAGCATAAATCTCATGGGAATGAAAGTGAGATGAAAAATCCCTTACAAAAGTTCGGCAGCCTAACGGTGCCACTCAAAACTTCCAAAATGGATTGATGAGAGAGAATAGGGTCTCTCATCACATGAACATAAAAATTACAGTAGGAGTAATATAAAATAACATCCCATTCATAATAAAGATGAGCTTAAAAGAAATTACATAAAAGAGTGTACTTAAAAAGAAAGAGAGTTGTAGGATCCCTTACCTCGAGTCCGACTTGACTCGATCGTTCTTTAATCTCCTGAATAATAAACTTGAGTTAATTTATACTTCATTAAGAACCCTTTTCAAGTTCATTATTACTTTTATATCACTTATTACCATGTCAAAAACATTATGTAATCATTTAAGTCAATAATATTTGTTTTGCCGATATTTGGTTCTTAAGTCAAAAATAGACTTCTTATACTTACATGTTGTTAATTTGGTCAAAGGTTCATTATTTCCAGAATGGTATTCATGATTTAGATATCATATATGTCATATATATCCAGTACATACATTCATTTATAATATTACATCACATTTAGAGGTAAGAAATGAAATGCACCGTTCATGGAGACGGTAAGCCGTACGTACACATGAACGCTACTTCCATTTCTATTTCATATTTTCTGGAATGGAATCATAATGATATAAGATTATATTATAATTCCAGTATAATAACATATATAATATCATTAACTTTATCCTTTACACATCCCACATATGGTATTAACGAATCAAATCACTTTTAGGGGGCGGTAGTCCGCACTTCCTAAAATGAAGATATCGTGTTTTACCCATAATGGAAACCATAAAGGTATGCCCAAAATGAAAAAAACATAAGCTTAAGGAAAACATAAACATATTATATATCATATATAAAAATAGTGACATCATAATGGCCACCTTTGAAGGTGTTAAATGAGTGTTGAACAATCATCGTTTCGGGAGGCAGAATTTCGCCATCCACGGAAACCTTATGTTCTTTAACCATTTGATGTAGTTGTGTGAGAGTGTAGCTCAAATAAATCTTATAACAACATACTAGTATATTGAAGATACTGGTGTTGTTACAAAAGAAGTAAATAAAAAGAGTTTAGGGGGGTTGGAGAAGCAAAATAAAACAAATGAACATGAGAGAATGAATTACCTTTAAAAGTGTAACTCCTTTTGATTTAAGCTTAAAGGCTTCCTTTGAAAGGATTCTGCCCAAAGGGAGTCCTCTAGGATGAGGAGAGGGATGTGGAGAGAGCAAATGGGCTGGGGTTGGCCGAGCCAAAGGCTTGAGAAGTGTATGGAATGAGGTAGAGGTGGGGGCCTTTTATAAGAGGAGAGGAGGGGCACTTTTGGAAAGTAAAGAAATATTACATTATTTGAAAATGTGTTTCGGTTTCAAAAGGTCCCACATTGATAGAATTCGTGGATAAGGTGATAAGGCTTCGAAATACACTCATCCAATTGGTTTTGTCCATGTGTAGGTTGTATATTTTTCATTATCTTTCCATTTTATTTTAATCGTTAAATAATGATGTCATCACTGCATCATTATGATGTCATAAATAATTTAATTTATTTAATGTTTAAAAAATTATAAAAAAAAGTACTATGATGTAGGAAATCTTTTTAGCTTTCCAATGACTATTTATAATCAAAATTTGGACTTGTATAACCCCACTTAAAAATTGTTTTCGTAAAACATAATATGTTTGTGTCATTTTCACTTTAACATTAAATAAAAAGTAATTTATGTCATTTCCCAACAAAAGTGGATCCATGGGGTCCCCAAGTTGACCCATGGCTTGTCATGGTCGGCCATGACACAACCAATGAGGTTGGGACATGTGTCATGTTCATTTCATTTTATTAAAGCATTATTTTTACCTTAAACTACACTAATTACCACTAACCGCGATTAAGAACTTAATGAGTTACTATTCACCAAAAAATTATTATAATCTCATTGAACCACATTTTACTTCTTAATGACAACCATGTATGTCGGATTTTCAAAATTCAATACACATTAGTGGTAAAATTTCATTTAACTGAAAAATCAGTTTGCTTGATTACCACTTAGTGGTTTCACTATTCATCAAAAATTGGAGTTTTTCAGAAAATTACCAAAAATTCACCCTAAGCTATATTTGATATTCCGAATTCAAAAATGAAGTCCATTTTACAAAATTCAAATCATATAAGTCACATTAATTAATTCAATAATTAATTCCCGCTGTCAGAGCAAATAGCGTGTTTTTATAAAACAATAAGTATCAAAAGATTGACACTAGTTTAAGTCCGATTTCAAAGTGAAATTGATTCCAACGACCACTATTGGTTTTAATGGTAAAAATATTTTCTAATTTCACTTTAAAACCAATTAAAAAGATAATCTAATCATATAAATAAATTATATTTAAAAGAGGTTTTGAATTAAAATACAACATTTTACACTATTCATTAAAAAAAATGAACTTTATCAGAAAAATACCAAAAATTTACACAAAGTAAAATTTGATGTCCCGATTCTTAATAAGAGTTTTATTTGGTCCAAAAGAATGTATAAGAGTGATCAAAACTATATTTAATGACAGTTCGCCATCAAAAGGCGATAAGTGAACCTTTAGTGAAAACTAGGGCATATATGCCTAAAATTGAATTCTTTCCGTATTTTAAGCCTCTATCCTTTATTGGATAATTTTAAAAACATTTAAAAACATATATAATCATATTTCAGTTATTTCTATCCATTCCCGCCATTACAACGGCTACATGTTAACTACCATTTAAAATAATATTATTTTATTATTAGAGTGCAACGTAAGATTCCCAAGAAACTCGTTGTTGCGTGTTGGGTACGCCATCGAGCATAGCGTCCCCTTTAAATTCATTTAAATATTTTATTCAAAAATATGGATAAATATGAAATGTCATATTCTTTATTTACCTGGGATGTTACATTCTTCCCCCCTTTTGGGAATTGCGTCCTCGCAATTTTAAAATTGCGCTTGGAAACATCCTTGAAAGTCCCACATCGGAACAAAAGTCGGTAAAACAAACACTTTAAAATAAAGAAAGATAAGTACAAAGGTCACCCGAGTTAACCCATACTAGGATTCCAAGTATGAAAATATGGACATGGAGGAGAAAACATAGGGTCATGTTCTTATGGAGAGTGATAGAAAACATGTTTAGGAGAAAGTTAACAATGAGAAAATCACAAACTTGTGATGGGTTAAACGGTATTCGATTCCCCAGTAGGAAAACTTAATATACAACATTTTTGTTTTAAGTTACTTTTTATTGAGGAATTTATTCATAAGGATACATAATCACTTATCATATTGACTTTCAACTTTTATTATATTCCTTACACAAACTCATATTTTCTCCAAAAGACGAGTATTTAGGAAGACTTGTTCACATTAAGAGTACTATAATCAACTTCTAGAGAATCACCTAATCCACAAAATAGAACTATATACTTCCCATGTCTTTAGACTTTAACCAAATCCAAAACCAAAAAGGCTAGTACAATATCAGATAATTTAGAAAAGGATAACCCCTTATAAAAAGAAAATCTATTCTTAATCTCCAAAATTTGTCCAACAAAACCCAAAGTTCAAAGAGGACCATCCGATAAACAATTTGTCCATAAAATTCTTCAAAGTAAACCAATATAAGATTGAAACCCAAATATTTGAAGGATTTAGTCACATAGTCTTCCAAGTTAAATCGTAACATTTATCTCCAAACAACATCAGTTGCTCCTAAAGTCTCACATTGAAAAGTAATTATCCTAATCACATATCCTCCATGATAGGTTAATCATTTTCATAAATAACCCAAAATCAACTTACTCTTAATTCATAAAATCATATAACTGAAAAGAATCAGTCAAACTAACCAGGGACTTCACGTAGTCCAGTGGTAGGCGATAAATAACAGTCGCACTTTGGTTGTGGGTTCGATTCCCGCAGCTTTGTCCGATGCGACGGGTAGTCACACGGTCTGCGTGTTGTCCTTTTTTCAAAACTATATAATTCTCAAATCATTACCCAAAAAGGGATAAAATCATCAAAAATAACCATAACATAATTTAACCTCAATTTTATCTCATGCCTTTCACTTCAATCATAACATATGGTAACCCATAATTACCTCAAAAGTAAGGATCATATAAACCCAAATGGTTCTTTATAACTATGTCCACAAAAGAAAAGATAACTATTAATTGAATAAAATTTTCCTATATTAAACATCAGGGTTACATATAATATAAAAAGTCTTCTAATGTAACCCCATCATCAAAAGAGACTTAATACTCTTAAGAATTTCACCCTAACTCTTGAAGCCCTTATATGTTGACATCTTACTCATTCAACATTCTTCATGATCCATTATCCATTCCTTTCCAACTTATTCCGAAATACCTCTTTCCTACAAACAAAATCATGAATCATATCCTAAGATTCCAAAATAAGAAAACAATATTCATGAAATAGTACATACCTTTGATTGGTCATTGTCAGTTTCTTCATCCTCAATCGGAATGGCATTAGGTATTGGTAAACGAATATTGGTACGCTCTTGGTGACCCCATTCATGAAACTTCTTCATAGGACATGTGTTTGCATAATGACCATGCACACCACATTTAAAACATTCAATTGATCCCTCAGAAAGAACTTCTTTCCCTTTCCTCGAGTCAACTGGATGCTTCCTTTTTCCATGACAGGTTCTTGATTTATGACCTTCATTTCCACATCTATAGCATATTTCTGTCCCTTTGAAACATTTTCCTAGGTGCTTCTTTCCACATCTTTGACACATAGGTTTTTGAACACACATACCTTTATGATTATTACCTGTACTTCCGTAGGGATTTGTTTCATGCATATATGATGCCTTAGAGAAAACTCCAAGGTTTAGGTGGTCAATCATGACTCCAGATAGTTGGTTGAGGATAATCAGAAGAGTTCTCATTGCATCTCCCATATCATTCAGTTGCTTGCTCAAAAAACTGTTACAGTTTCCTTCACATCCACTGTTACTTTGGTGCCTGCTAGATCCAGCCATTTACTAAAACCAAAAAGGTCAGTGTGAGTATATCAACAAAACCATCATGTACTAATGAGGAAGATAAACACTATGATACACTTACTCATTCACTTTATCTAAAACTAGGACTCTTTCTGAAATCCTAACCATTATGGTAATGTCACTTATGCTTAAAGAGTACCCTAACCTCTAAAGTTATCTAAACCGACCTCTGATACCAACTATAAGGCCCCAGCCTTAAACCTTACTTAATCTTGAGTTATTACAAGATTACACATTGAGGATCTTTTCAGGTTTAGAGTTTTAGAGAATTAGATCATGAAACTTGCATTACATTCCACATTTAAACAAAGTGGTTACATAAAAGACAGTATTCATTCTTCCCATCAACGGAAACATATTTAAAATATAACACGGATTCTTTCTTGACACATCCTTGACACTATCATCACATCATGTACCTTTCCCTTGACCTGTGAAAAACATTTCAAAAACTTGGGATGAGCACAAAAAGCTCAGTAAGGGATAGAAAAATATGGAAAGGAAACATGGGTACACATATACATAAGAATGAGTTCATACTTTACCCATAAAACATAGGCATATCAAATCATGAATAAATCATAAAAAACATAAGACATAAAGGTAACTTGAGGCATTCATAACATTCTTACGTAGGGAGTAACCCTCTTGGTTACGTTTGGAATACCCATCACAGTATATTCCCTAAATCTCTTCGGAGAAACCTTAACGTTTCACTCCTTCGCGTTACCCAATGCATTGGAGAGCTATAACGGGCTCACCCGCCCTTAGTTTATCACGGAACCACCCGTTCTTCATAACAATGCCCAAGGTCCATAACATAATCGTATCACATAAAACATGCATAAAGGAAACATAGCATTTCCACATTTCAATCACAATATAACATTTTAGTATATTGAAATAATGAATCCATTCAAAAAGAAACCATTTCCAAAACCATTTAAAACATTTAATAAAGAGATTTTTGAATCAAAGTGTCCCATACCACCTTGAAGCTTAAAACTTTAAACCATTAATATCCATATAAATAAATCCTTAAAACCATTTTGAAAACATGGATATTAATAAGAACAAATAATTAAAACATTTAAAACGATATTTTGGTTAAAGTGGTTTTACCAAAATTAGAGACTCTTTGAATACAACAATTGAGGAATAACATTTAGTCAGAACTTTATAATATCATGAGAATAAATGGATTCATGATATAATACTCCAAAGGACAGTATATACACAATATAAGAGTGAATTGGTGCATAACAACAATGAACCCTCAATAGAAATGTCAAATGTGACGAAATCCCTTATAAAGAAGGTATCCTTAAATTAAGGACAAATCAATCTCAAAAATATGTGTGAAAAATATAAATACACTCAATATAAGTGGATATTAAGTGTAAAACAATAAAAGGACATTCACATATATTCAATGGATGACATATTCAATGACTACATGTTGAACCCAAAGAAATCGAAATTGGGTTAAAAAGTTCCCTTGACAGCCTAACGACATCACATCAAAATGAGTTGATGAGAGATAAAAAGTGTATCTCATCACTTGGACATAAAATTTACATCAATAAGGATATATGATAACATATCCCAACATAACAATATGTAAATTAAAAGACCCAACAAAAGAAGTCTTTTAAAAAAAAGAGGAGGGTGAAAGGTTCCCTTACCGACTTGGGTATCTTTCAAAACATACACCCCATGAAAGAAAGACAATAGGTCATTGATGTAAATACTCATAAACGAAAGTATATTACACAAAGAGTAGAATAAATGGCAGTACATACACCACTCAATGGAATTTGTGGCAAATGTAGCATAAATCTCATGGGAATGAAAGTGAGATGAAAAATCCCTTACAAAAGTTCGGCAGCCTAACGGCGCCACTCAAAACTTCCAAAATGGATTGATGAGAGAGAATAGGGTCTCTCATCAGATGAACATAAAAATTACAGTAGGAGTAATATAAAATAACATCCCATTCATAATAAAGATGAGCTTAAAAGAAATTACATAAAAGAGTGTACTTAAAAAGAAAGAGAGTTGTAGGATCCCTTACCTCGAGTCCGACTTGACTCGATCGTTCTTTAATCTCCTGAATAATAAACTTGAGTTAATTTATACTTCATTAAGAACCCTTTTCAAGTTCATTATTACTTTTATATCACTTATTACCATGTCATAAACATTATGTAATCATTTAAGTCAATAATATTTGTTTTGCCGATATTTGGTTCTTAAGTCAAAAATAGACTTCTTATACTTACATGTTGTTAATTTGGTCAAAGGTTCATTATGTCCAGAATGGTATTCATGATTTAGATATCATATATGTCATATATATCCAGTACATACATTCATTTATAATATTACATCACATTTAGAGGTAAGAAATGAAATGCACCGTTCATGGAGACGGTAAGCCGTACGTACACATGAACGCTACTTCCATTTCTATTTCATATTTTCTGGAATGGAATCATAATGATATAAGATTATATTATAATTCCAGTATAATAACATATATAATATCATTAACTTTATCCTTTACACATCCCACATATGGTATTAACGAATCAAATCACTTTTAGGGGGCGGTAGTCCGCACTTCCTAAAATGAAGATATCGTGTTTTACCCATAATGGAAACCATAAAGGTATGCCCAAAATGAAAAAAACAGAAGCTTAAGGAAAACATAAACATATTATATATCATATATAAAAATAGTGACATCATAATGGCCACCTTTGAAGGTGTTAAATGAGTGTTGAACAATCATCGTTTCGGGAGGCAGAATTTCGCCATCCACGGAAACCTTATGTTCTTTAACCATTTGATGTAGTTGTGTGAGAGTGTAGCTCAAATAAATCTTATAACAACATACTAGTATATTGAAGATACTGGTGTTGTTACAAAAGAAGTAAATAAAAAGAGTTTAGGGGGGTTGGAGAAGCAAAATAAAACAAATGAACATGAGAGAATGAATTACCTTTAAAAGTGTAACTCCTTTTGATTTAAGCTTAAAGGCTTCCTTTGAAAGGATTCTGCCCAAAGGGAGTCCTCTAGGATGAGGAGAGGGATGTGGAGAGAGCAAATGGGCCGGGGTTGGCCGAGCCAAAGGCTTGAGAAGTGTATGGAATGAGGTAGAGGTGGGGGCCTTTTATAAGAGGAGAGGAGGGGCACTTTTGGAAAGTAAAGAAATATTACATTATTTGAAAATGTGTTTCGGTTTCAAAAGGTCCCACATTGATAGAATTCGTGGATAAGGTGATAAGGCTTCGAAATACACTCATCCAATTGGTTTTGTCCATGTGTAGGTTGTATATTTTTCATTATCTTTCCATTTTATTTTAATCGTTAAATAATGATGTCATCACTGCATCATTATGATGTCATAAATAATTTAATTTATTTAATGTTTAAAAAATTATAAAAAAAAGTACTATGATGTAGGAAATCTTTTTAGCTTTCCAATGACTATTTATAATCAAAATTTGGACTTGTATAACCCCACTTAAAAATTGTTTTCGTAAAACATAATATGTTTGTGTCATTTTCACTTTAACATTAAATAAAAAGTAATTTATGTCATTTCCCAACAAAAGTGGATCCATGGGGTCCCCAAGTTGACCCATGGCTTGTCATGGTCGGACATGACACAACCAATGAGGTTGGGACATGTGTCATGTTCATTTCATTTTATTAAAGCATTATTTTTACCTTAAACTACACTAATTACCACTAACCGCGATTAAGAACTTAATGAGTTACTATTCACCAAAAAATTATTATAATCTCATTGAACCACATTTTACTTCTTAATGACAACCATGTATGTCGGATTTTCAAAATTCAATACACATTAGTGGTAAAATTTCATTTAACTGAAAAATCAGTTTGCTTGATTACCACTTAGTGGTTTCACTATTCATCAAAAATTGGAGTTTTTCAGAAAATTACCAAAAATTCACCCTAAGCTATATTTGATATTCCGAATTCAAAAATGAAGTCCATTTTACAAAATTCAAATCATATAAGTCACATTAATTAATTCAATAATTAATTCCCGCTGTCAGAGCAAATAGCGTGTTTTTATAAAACAATAAGTATCAAAAGATTGACACTAGTTTAAGTCCGATTTCAAAGTGAAATTGATTCCAACGACCACTATTGGTTTTAATGGTAAAAATATTTTCTAATTTCACTTTAAAACCAATTAAAAAGATAATATAATCATATAAATAAATTATATTTAAAAGAGGTTTTGAATTAAAATACAACATTTTACACTATTCATTAAAAAAAATGAACTTTATCAGAAAAATACCAAAAATTTACACAAAGTAAAATTTGATGTCCCGATTCTTAATAAGAGTTTTATTTGGTCCAAAAGAATGTATAAGAGTGATCAAAACTATATTTAATGACAGTTCGCCATCAAAAGGCGATAAGTGAACCTTTAGTGAAAACTAGGGCATATATGCCTAAAATTGAATTCTTTCCGTATTTTAAGCCTCTATCCTTTATTGGATAATTTTAAAAACATTTAAAAACATATATAATCATATTTCAGTTATTTCTATCCATTCCCGCCATTACAACGGCTACATGTTAACTACCATTTAAAATAATATTATTTTATTATTAGAGTGCAACGTAAGATTCCCAAGAAACTCGTTGTTGCGTGTTGGGTACGCCATCGAGCATAGCATCCCCTTTAAATTCATTTAAATATTTTATTCAAAAATATGGATAAATATGAAATGTCATATTCATTATTTACCTGGGATGTTACATAGATAGTGTTTTAGAGGCTTAAAATGAGAATAAATCCAATCTTAAGCATGGAATACACTAATAATTTTAAAAGATTTTTTTACTGCCTTTTGATGGAAAACCATTTTTAAATCTATCTATTGACAATTTTATAAGATATTTTTTTCAAAATAATCTTATTCTTTATGATTTGGACTTCAAAATTTGCTTTTGTGTGAATTTTTGTTATTTTTCCGATAAAGTTCATTTTTTAATGAATAGTGAAAAATGTTGTATTTTAATTCAAAACCCCTTTTTAATTTAATTTATTTATATGATTAGATTATCTTTTCAATCCGTTTCGAAGAGAAATTAGAATACATTTTTACCATTTAATCCAATGGTGGTCATTGTAATCAATTTCACTTTGAAATTGGACTTAAACTTGTGTCAATCTGTTGATACTTATTGTTTTATAAAAACATGCTATTTGTCATGAAAGCGGGAATTAATAATTAAATTAATTAATGTAACTTATATGATTTTAATTTTTTAAAATAGACATCATTTTTGAATTCAGAATATCAAATATAGCTTAGGCTGAAGTTTTGGTATTTTTCTGAAAAACATCAAATTTTGATGAATAGTGAAACCACTAAGTGGTAGTTAAAGAAACTGATATTTCGTTTAAATGAATCTTTGCCACTTCTGTGATTTGATTTTAGAAAATCTGACATACATGGGTGTTATTAAGAACTAAAATTTTGTTCAATGAGATTAATTTTTTTTTGGTAAATAGTAACTTTTATGTTTTTAATCCCGATTAGAGGTAAGTAGTGCAATTTAAGGAAAAAGTGATATGATAATAAAATGAAAATACCTATAAACATGTACAACCCATATTGGATGTGTCATGGCCGACCAAGAAAAGTCATGGGTCAACTTGAGGACCCCATGGAGCCACTTTGGTTGGAAAATGACATTAATATCTTTTTATTTAATGTTAAAATTAAAATGACACAAACATGAGTTGTTTTACTAAACCAATTTTTAAATGGGGTTATACAAGTCATATTTTTGACTATAAATATTCATTAGAAAGATAAAAAATTTAATACATCATGATATTATTTTTATAATTTTTAGACATTATATAAATTAAATAATTTTTGACATCATGATGATGCAGCGATTACCTCATTAATAAAGGATTTAAATAAAATGAAAATATAATGTAAAATATATGACCTTCACATGTCCAAAACCTATTTTATGGGTTTATTTCGAACCCTTATCACCTTAACCTTGAATTATATCAATGTGGGACCTTTTTTAATCCGAAAATCATTTTAAAATAAAGTAACATTTCATTACTTTCCAAGAGTGCCCCTCCTTTCCTCTTATAAAAGGCCCCCACCTCCACCTACTTAACCACACTTCCAAAGCCTTTGGCTCGGCCAAACCCTGCCCATTTTGTCTCTACACTTCCCTATCTTACTCCTTTAAGCCTCACTTTGGGCACAAGTCATCCCATGGAAGCCTTTGAGCTCAAACCAAAAGGAGTTACCCGATTTTAAGGTAATGTCTTTACTTGTGTTCTTTTGATTTATTTTGCTTCTCCAACCCCTAAACTCTTTTTATTCATTTCCTTTATAACAACACCAGTATCTTACATATATTAGTATGTTGTTATAATAATGATTTGAGCTACACTTACACACACCTACATCTAATGGTTAAGGAACATACTATTTCCATGGATGGCGAATTTCAGCCTCCTGAAACAATGATTGTTCAACATTCTTTTAACACCTTAAAAGGTGGCCATTAAAGTGAAAATATATTTATATATGATATATAATATGTTTAGGTTTTCCTTAAGCTTCTGTATTTTTCATTTTGGGTAAACGCGATATCTTCATTTAAGGAAGTGCAGACTACCGCCCCCTCAAAGTGATTGGATTCGTTAATACCAAATGTGGGACGTATAAAGAATGGAGTTATGATATTATATATGATATTAAACTGTAATTATAATATACCTTTATATCATTATGATTCCATTTCATAAAATATGAAATAGAAATGAAGCAGCGTTCATGCGTACGTACGGCTTACCGTCTCCATGAACAGTGCATTTCATTTCTTACCTCTAAATGTTATGTAATATTATAAATGCATGAATGTAATGGATATATATGATATATATTATATCTAAATAATGAATAAAATTCCTGATATAATGGATACATGAACAACTTGAAATTATAAAGGGTTTATTTTTGACTCAAGTACCAATGACCGTTAAAACGACCGTTATTAACTTAAATAATTACATAGTGTTCATGACCTGGAAATAAGTGATATAAAAGGAATAATGAACTTGAATAATGTTCTTAAACAGGTATAAATTAACTCATGTTTATTATTCAGGAGATTAAAGAATGACCGAGTCAAGTCGGACCCGAGGTATGGGACTTCGTCTCAATCTCCATTCATTGAGGCATATTTTGTTTTTTACACAACCTTATTTTATACGGTGTATAAAACCCTTTGACTTTTAAGTTTATTCAAAAGGTATATTTTTTATACGAAGAGTTTAATAAATGACAAAAGGGAATGTTTTTGTCATACGTATGCGGCAAAAATGACTTCTCCGCAGCCGTGACCATTATTTGAGTTTCGTCTTCCTCTACAAGCCATACAGTTTTTTTAAAGAAAAATAAATACCCTATTTTAATTTTCTTTTATTTTGGTATTGAAAATGGTTTTCATAATGTTTTTATTATATCAATGTGTTATATTGATATCTTGTGATTGAAATGTGGAAATTTTATGTTTCCTTTATTTATGTTTTATGTGATACGATTATGTTATGGTTCTTGGGCATTGTTATGAAGACGGGTGGTTTTGTGATAAACTAAGGGCGGGTGAGACCGATATAGCTATCCAATGCATTGGGTAACACGAAGGAGTGAAATGTTAAGGTTTCTCCGAAGATATTTAGGGAATATACTATGATGGGTATTCCAAACGTAACCAAGAGGGTTACTCCCTACGTAAGAATTTTATGAATGCCTCAAGTTACCTTTATATCTTATGATTTATATGATTTATTCATGATTTTATGAGGTATGTTAAAGTGATTATGTTTTATGTGTAAAGTATGATTTCATTCTTATGAATATATGTACCCATTTTTCCTTTACATATTTTTATAATCCTTACTGAGCTTTTTATACTCATCCCATGTTTTTGAAATATTTTTCACATGTCAAGGGAAAGGTACATGATATGATGATAGTGTCAAGGAAGTGTCGAGAAAGAATCCATGATTTATTTTAAATACGTTTCCATTGATAGGATAAATGAATACTATCTTTTATGTAACCACTTTGTTTAAATGTGGAATGTAATGCATGTTTTATGATCTAATTCTCTAAAACTCTAAACCTGAAAAGATCCTCAAGGAGTAATCTTGTAATAAATCAAGATTAAGTAATGTTTAAGGCTGTGGCCTTATAATTATTCCCTTGGATTAACCCTACATATCAATCACAATAAACTTCTTGGAATCCTGGGAAAAATAAAACATAGAAATGGGTGAGCTCAAACGCTCAGTAAGGGTGTGTAATACAGTAGAAACTTTAAAAAATAAGCATAAACATTTTAGGCCATGTATTACTAAAACAAAATCCTTTTAAAGTTGAACTTTAGAATAATATGAAAAAAATAAAATGAAATAATTCCATTTAATTATTCACATGTGTATTCTACTAGTCATATAATCACATGCAATATCAATAACCAATTTTATAATGATAGAATGCATAATTCCAGACCATCATAACCACATAGTCAAAGCCTTGTTCCAAGACTAAAAATAAGATTTTTTTCAAGGCCTTGTGACAAGACACTATTTTTTCTCATGAGACCTACCGATGCATCGAGGAGGTATACCAGGCTCCACCCATCACTTACTATGTCCAATGCATTCCTCATATGAAAAGGTTTAAATATAACATAAACATTCGTATTCAAACTGGCATACAAAATGTCAATACTTAACCCATAAACCATGAATGGTATAAAAGTAACACATCCAAATTAAAAAATTTCACAAAACCTTAAATATAATATGGAAGATTTGTATCATAATAAATCAACTTCAAAACATGTTTAAAATACATTAAATGATTTTGACATAGATGAAAATGATTTGTAAAACTCTTTGAGAGAAATATCTATTTTTCATGAAAACATTTAAAAGTCAAATAGTTCAGAAAGGAAGACATTTAAAGACATTTTTTAATCAAAGTTTCCCATAGAACTTTCAAAATTTTTAAAGTAATTATCATTTTAAAACATTCATTTCCATTTAAATAAATCCTTAAAACCATTTTGAAAATGTGGACATTAATGAAAACGGTTTAGAATAATAAATCTTTAAAACATTTAAAATCATGTTTTAGTAAAAATAACCTTAAAAATAATCCATTTGGAAAATATTTTATGAAACATGGACATGGATACTAAATATTTCCCAGTAGATACTTAAGTAAAAACAACCTCGGATAATGAAGAGACTGTGAAATTAACCCTTACCAACTTGGTAACATACAAAACATACACCCAATGAAAGAGGTATTATACAATGAATATGTAAATACACATAAAATATTGTGTATTAAACAAATAATACAATTATTTTCAGTACATACACCACACAAAAGGTAATAGTGGCAATATGTCATGAATCTCACGGGAATAAGGTGTGGATGGAAACCCCTTACCCTGGACTTTCCTTTAGTAGAGGGTACGTTTAAACTCCGATATGAAGACTATAGTATGTTATTAAATTATACTAGAACCATATTAATATTTATGATATAAAAAATTGTTCATTTATGACTTTATAATACCCATTTAATAATAATTTCCATTTCATATTGATATTTCGGGTAATAATCGCTTTCTTTATCGTACGTGTTTTAACTTGTTACTCTTGATTTTATCACTAGGATCATGATTTAAATACTTACAGAATATAAAACATGATTTATATATCATATATAATTAGAATATAAATATTTATTATAGACATATATATGAAATGGAATACTTCGTTTCTGGAGATGGTAGTCTGTATGTACGCATAAACGCTGTTTCCGTTTTCATATAGTATTGAATAGAAGTAAGTGAATAAGATATATGTAAGTACATAAATACTTATATATATAAATATATATATCTCTATTAGAATTACTATTTCATATATTACATAATAATTATTAATATATACTTTTATAATCGTTGATGAATGGTGAACATGGAAATGAATCTCATCGCGTCGTGGAGACGGTAATCCGTACGTATGCAAGAGTGAAAAAAATCATTCTTTTGATATTAAAATAATATATAATCGGATGTTATATCATATATACATAATCCTTATAATGTTATATTTATTATTTACATCAAATACACATCATTATTATATCCATCTAAATAATAATGTATTGAATAACAATTACACCACAATGTGGAGACAATAAGCTGTACGTACGCACGTATGGTGACATATCATTAAAAGGGTGGATAGAATAATTAATTTTTTTGTACCATAATTATAATAACATCAAAATATATATATTATATTGTATTTATTATTTTAAAATGGAAACAACAAATAAAAATGAAGTGGAAGAAGAAAGGAACTTGAAAGAGGGTGGTGAAATCATTACCACTTCTTCATGTTCTCCCTTTTTATTTGATCAAAAGAGCTCCATAGGTTGGCTTTCTAATCAAAATAAGGATTCTATGTTGAAGGGATGATAGTTTATAGGTTATTTGGGAAGGGATTGGCTGAGAAAAATGGCTTAGAAGGTTTGAATTAGTGATAAGGGGGAGCGCCCTTTTATAAGAGGGGTGAGGGGAACCTTAGGAAAAGCTAGAAATATTATTTTATATTAAATTCATATTCGGTTTAAAATGGCTCCAAAAAGGATTATTTAAAGGTTTAGGTGGGTATTGGTCTAAAACCACTCAACCTATAGGCTTTATACATGTTAGGGTCACTATATTAACCTTATCTTTTAGTTTTATCTCAGAGTTAATTATTTTGACATTTACCATGTATCTTTGTATTTTTATATTATATGGTTAATAAACATACTATAAACTTTAAATAGACCCAAAGGTGGTCAACTAATGATACACATATCATGATAATTTTCTTTTGGCCGAACCATATATTTTTAGGAATTTAATATCAATTAATAATACAATGTTTGTTTTAAAAACTCTTTTATGTCAATTTTGACACTATTGGGTATTTTGTTTTTGTTAAACTCATAAAAGCATTATTTCTTAAAAAAATTTATATAACCAATCCTAATATGTCATATTAACTTATGAAATTATTTTAATTCATAAAAAGTCAAATATTACATTTATTTGGTTATTTATAATATTAATTATCTTAATCTATCATTAATACTGTAATTACTGCATCATCATTGGGTCATAACTAATTTAAATTATATAACGTCTAAAAATTATAAAAAAAATTCCATTATTTAGGAACTCTTTTTATATTTATAATGAATATTTGTAATCAAATTTATCTTAGGTATAACCATATATTATAAATGTTTTAGTTATTAAACATTGATTTTAACTCCTTTAACTCTTCTTTAAATTAAATAATAATAAATGTCCTAATTTAATCCAAGTGGACCTAAATTATATTATTTTATTCCTAATGTTGTTTTTGGTCGAGATACACTTTTCCTATAGAATTAAGACATGTGTTAGGGTAATATTAATATCATTTTCACCCTTAATTAAGCTATTTACTTTTAACCGTGGTAAATAAATGTAAAAAGTTACTATTCACCAAAAATTATTTTTATGTTATTGAACCACATTTTACTCCTTTATATTAACCATGTCTCTCGGATTTTCGAAATTCTACTCACATAAGGGGTAAAATTTTGTTTTTTGTAAATTTGGAAATTCTACTAGGAGATGGGTAAAAGACGGTGAAAAGTACAGTTAACTTTTTATATATCTAAAATTATTATAAACTGACATTAATAAATTACATTAAACATATATAAATATTATGTATCTATTTTGAACTAAAATAATTATTTAAATAAAAATTTGGTTTTAAACTATAACTTAGTGTTTTTCACTATTAATCAAACATTTAATGTTTTTAGAAAAATACCAAAATGTCACCCAGAGCTAATTTCGACATTACGAATCCAAAAATGAAGTCTTGTTTACCAAATTCAAAACATATAAGTTGAATTTATTAATTTTAAATTAATTCTCATTGTCAAAACAAATGGCGTGTTTTATGAAACAATAACTATCAAAAGATTGACACTTGTTTATGTATAATTTCCATGTGAAATTAATTCCAATGACCGACATTGGATTAAAGAGTAAAAATATAATCAATTATACTTCCAAAACATTAAAATTTATAATTCAACACTGTAAATTATTTTGATTAAAAAAGTTGTTTTTAGTTAAAATATAGTATTTTTCATTATTCACCGAAATGTTATTGTTATAAAAAAACAACAAATATTTGTTGAAACTAAATTATTATGTCATTATTCTAAATAATATGTTTATTTTGTCAAACTTAATATATAAATGTTTCAAATATTGGATTTAAAAAGGGTTTTCCATTAAATGGTGGTAAAATTGCATTTTTTTTGAAAAATAATTTTTTTTATCTGAAAAAATGAATTTGTTCTTACATTATGTCTAAGAAACTCATAATATGGATTCTATAATTATAAAGATTGTATAATGTTCAAAATTTTGCTAATACTATTCATAACTGCTTTTGAATGGCTAGTTTGGTAAGTCGTGATGCACTTGAACTCAGTGTTGCGCGTAGTGCAGGTTATTGCATTACATTGAAAAAATAACGTACTATGAAATCTTGGGGTGTTGCATTCTTCCCTCTTTAAATAAATTGTGTCCTCACAATTTGAAATTGTTCGTTGAAAAAAAAAGTTTGAAAATAGAAAATATCTTAGTGGGAAACCCCACATCCGAAAATGGGTTAATAAAATTTAGTCTTAATAAGAGGAAAAGGGGAATGAAAAAGTCACCACCAAATTATGATCTCGATTAGGAGAAAATTGGTGGAAATTAGAGACACATAATTTTGGGAAAAGTGTAAATATTTATATGGAGTTATTGAGGTCATCAATCACAAACAATTTTAGAATTGTGGGCCTCAAATCCACCAATCTATGATTATTTAAAATACCATCGGTTCAACAAGATGTAAGGAATTAGGATAACACATTTTTTGTTTTAATATCCCTTCCCTAAAGATTAATAAATAATTAATCCATAAAATAAGAGGGAATATATATATATATATATCTGAATAAGTACTTGATAAGTAGAGTATCATCCTTCAACTAATTCCTACCACAAACACATATTTCACTCTAAAAGATAATAGAAATTAAAAAATATTCTATTTATCTTATTCATATATGGTTCCAAAAAATGTATTTATAATTCATCTACCAGACCCTTTAAAAAACTACATTATTTAATCTAGGAAAACACGTGGGTCAGTGGTACTTGATTCACCCTATTTTCCCTTCTGTTGCGGGTTCAAGTCTCTCAGCATTACCAGACACGATGGGTTGCCGCCCGACCTCCCGGTTTTCCTTTTATGGAAATCCAAAAATAATCTCAAACTAGAATTATCCAATATACTTCTCTTCGTACTCAAAATACAAAATTTATAAGGTAGTTAAACACATTGAATATCCTTTTTTCCATGTAATAACATGTGAACACCTTCATCATGTATTCTTTTAAAACACTACAACATCCTGAATTACCATAAAACCATATTGATTAAATTAATTCTCCCTTATTCATTATAGAATACTAGATATACTCTTTCTATCCAAAAATGTTGTAAAATCATACAATGATGGAATATAAAATCATTAATGACATTCATGGTAGTCAATAATATCCAATATAATTTATCCAAATCAACCATCTCTTATTCCAAAATTACTACCTCATTGTGAAGACCATATTAAGGATTAACTTTCCATCAAACATGTATTTTCAAAAAAAAAGTTTAACTAGCTGTTGAGTCACTTTTCATAGTACAATATAATCTCAAATCCTTAATGAAATAGTACTGCAGCACAATCCTTATTTATCTCCATAATTCATTTAACTAGTACGTCGTTGATAAAACACTCAAATGAAATAATTCTTTCATAACAACATAAGAACGCTAGTCATTCCTCTTTATATGTGGTAGTATCATAACTTTATTATTATCCAATAGAATCATATACGGCATACTTTTATGTTTTAAACATTGATTAGTTGTAACATCCCAAGTAATTAATGAATAATAGATATTTTATCTATGTCTATTAATGAATTAGATAGTGTTTTATAAGCATAAAATGAGAATAAATCCAATCTTAAGCATGAAATACACTAATATTTTTGAAAGATTATTTTACCGCCTTTTGATGGAAAACAATTTTTAAATCAAAATTTTTACAATTTTATAAGCTCTATTTGTCTAAATAAACTTATTCTTTATTATTGGGACATTGATATTTACTTTGGTTAAATTTTTGGTATTTTTCCGATAAAGTTCATTTTTTTAATGAATAATGAAAAATGTTGTATTTTAATTCAAAACCCTTTTTAATAAAATTTATTTATATGATTATATTATATTTTGAATTGGTTTTAAAGTTCAATTATAATATATTTTTACCATTTAATTCAATATTGTTCGTTTTAATTAATTTTACTTTGAAATTGGACTAAAACTGGTGCCAATCATTTGATACTTATTGTTTCATAAAAACACGCTATTTGCTCTGACAGCGGGAATTAATTATTAAATTAATTAATATAACTTATATGTCTTGAATTTCGTAAAATAGACACTATTTTTGAATCTCTAATCTCAAATATAGCTTAGGGTGATGTTTTGGTATCTTTCCAAAAAGCTTCAATTTTGATGAATAGTGAAACCATTAAGTGGTACTTAAAAAAACTGATTTTTCGTTTAAATGGAATTTTACCACCTCTGTGTTTTGAATTTCAAAAATACGACATACATGGTTGTTATTAAGAATTAAATTGTGGTTCAATGGGATTAAAATAATTTTTTGTTGAATAGTAATTTTTAAGTTTTTAATCGCGATTAGAGGTAATTAGTGTAATTTAAGGTAAAAATAATGTTTTAATAATATGAAATGACCTAGAAACATGTTTTACCCTTATTGGATGTGCCATGGCCGACCAAGAAAACCCATTGGTCTATTTTTGGGACCCCATGGAGCCACTTTGGTAAGATAAAGACATTAATGCCTTTTATTTAAAGAAAAAGAAAAAATGACACAAACATGAGTTATTTTACTAAAACAATTTATAAATGTTTTTATACAAGTCATATGTTTGACTATAAATATTCATTAGAAAGATAAAAATATTTTCTACATCATATTATTTTTTTTAAATTTTTTAGATATTATATAAATTAAATTATTTATGACACCATGATGATGCAGCGATTACCTCATTATTTAACAATTTAAATAAAATAAAAATATAATGTAAAATATAAGACATAAACTTGTCAAAAACCTATTTAATGGGTGGATTTCGAACCCTCATCACCTTATCATAGAAATTTATAATTGTGGGACCTTTTTTATCCGAAAATAATTTTATAACAAAGTATATTTTCTTAACTTACCAAGAGTGCCCCCCCCTCTCCTCTTATAAAAGGCCCCCACCTCTACCACCTTACCCACACCTCTCAAGCCTTTGGCTTGGCCAACCCATGTCCTTATTATCTCTCCACATCCCTCTCTTACTCCTTGAAGCCTTACATTGGGCAGAAGTCGTACCAAGCAAGCCTTCGAGCTCAAATCAAAAAAGGTTACCCATTTTAAAGGTAGTGTTTTATCTTGTGTTCTTATGTTTTATTTTGCTTCTCCAACCCTCTAAAATCTTTTTATTAATTTATTTTGTTACAAAAATATTATCTTCCATATAATAGAATGTTGTTATAAGAATGATTCGAGATACACTTACACACACCTACATCTAATGGTTAAAGAACATACTGTTTCCGTGGATGGCGAATTTCTGCCTCACGAAACGATGATTCTTCAATATTCTTTTAACACTTTAAATGGTGTCCATTAAGATATCACTATATATATATATGATATATAATATTTATATTTTTTCTTTAAGCTTCTGTATTTTTCATTTATGTCATACCTTTATGGTTTCCATTATGGGTAAACGTGATATCTTCATTTTAGATAGTGCAGACTACCGCCCCTCAAAGTGATTTGATTCGTTAATGCCATATGTGGGACATATAAAGGAAGTAATTAATGATATTATATATGATATTATACTGGAATTATAATACACATTTATATCGTTATGATTCCATTCCATAAAATACGAAATAGAAATGGAAGTAGCGTTCATGCGTACGTACAGCTTACCGTCTCCATGAACGGTGAATTTCATTTCTTACATCTAAACATTATGTAATATTATAAATGAATGTATATACTGGATATATATTATATATATGATATCAACATCATGAGTATAACTCTGGATATAATGGATACATGAAAAACTTGTAATTATAAAGAGTTTATTTTGACTAAAGTACCAATGATCGTTAAAATGACCGTTATTAACTTAAATAATTAAATAGAGTTCATAACATGGTAATAAGTGATATAAAATGAATAATGAACATGAAAAAGGTTCTTAATAAATTAGAAATTAACTTATGTTTATTATTCAAGAGGTTAAAGAGTGATCGAGTCAAGTCGGACACGAGGTAAGGGAACTTCTTACCCCAATTTCTGTTCTTTGGGTTAATCTCCTACTTTCAAATTATGTCAGGATATTGTTATGTCCTATCTTGTATTTGTACTTTCTTTATGTGTAATTATGGTGAATACACATAATAGATCTATTTTATTTAAAAAAATGATCTTTGTATGGGACTTCGTCTCAATCTCCTTTCATTGAGGAATATTTTGTTTTATACACAACCTTCTTTTATACGGTGTATAAACACCTTTGACTTTTACGTCTATCCAAAAAGAATCTTTTTTATCTGAAGCGTTTTACTAAACAACAAAAGGGAATTTTTTTGTCGTACGTATGCGGCGACAATGACTTCTCTGCCACCGTGACCATTATTTGAGTTTCAGATTCCTCTACAATCCATACATTTTTATTGATGAAAAATAAATATCATGTTTTAATTTTCTTTTATTTTGGTATTGAAAATGGTTTTCATAAGGGTTTTATTATATAAATGTGTTGTATTGATATCTTGTGATTGAAATGTGGAAATGTTACGTTTCCTTTATGCAAGTTTTACGTGATACGATTATTATATGGTTCTTGGGTATTGCTATGAAGACGGGTGGTTCCATGATAAACTAAGGGCGGGTGAGCCCGATATAGCTCTTCAATGCATTGGGTAACTTGAAGGGGTTAAACGTTGAGGTTTCTCCGAAGAGATATAGGGAATATACTGTGATGGGTAATCCAAATGTAACCAAGAGGTTTACTCCCTACGTAAGAATGTTATGAATGCCTCATGTTACCTTTATGTATTGTGATTTCTATGTTTTATTCATGATTTGATGAGGGATTTTAACGTGCTTATGTTTTATGAGTAAATTATGATTTCATTGATTTTTATGTACACATGTACTCATTCTTCCTTTCCATATTTTTTTATCCCTTACTGAGCTTTTTATGCTCATCCCATGTTTTTTGAAATGTTTTTCACAGGTCAAGGGAAAGGTACATGATGTGATGATAGTGTCAATTATGTGTCAAGAAAGAATCCATTTATTATTTTAAATATGTTTCCGTTGATGGGAAAAATGAGTACTATATTTTATGTAACCACTCTATTTAAATGTGGAATGTAATGCATGTTTTATGATCTAATTCTATAAAACTCTAAACCTGAAAAGATCCTCAACGTGTATTCTTGATGTAACTCAAGATTAAGTAATGTTTAAGGCTTGGGCCTTATAGTTGGTATCAGAGGTCGGTTTAGATAACATTAGGAGTTAGAATTTTATTAAATGATTATCCAGAAATAATTTTTTATGGTGAAATTGAAATGATATAGCATTTTATGATTACCATGTTGCTTCAACTAAGAAATGTTTGTTCAGAATGGTTTTTCGCAGAGGAAATAGGGAAGCAGTGCTAGGAAGGCATACAGAAGGAAATAACCTTCCGAATCAGCATCCCGAGATGATCGGAATTGGAACTGAATGGTTTGTTGAAGTAATGGCACATTTGACTCAAGCGATAAATGGTGGCGGTGTCCATGCACAAGATCAGCTAGATCAACTGCAGAGGAACATGTCAGTGGTGGAACATTTCATAAGGCAAGATCCCCAATCCTTCAGGGGATCATCTGACCCTGTGCAAGCTGAAGGGTGGATTAAAGCACTGGAGAAGATTTTCGATTTCATGGGGTGTTCAGACAATCAAAATGTTAGTCTTGCTATTTACCATTTGGTGGGTGAAGCAGATTAGTGGTGGTCGATGGATTAAAATATTAGGGATGCAGATGATATTGATGCTCTCAACTGGGATGAATGCAAAGGTATGTTTATTGAGAAGTATTTTCCTATGGCTGTTCAACTTAGGATGGAAAAACAATTCCTGGAATTGAGGCAAGAGGTGGACTCAGTGGCTGCCTATGAATAAAGGTTCACTCGATTGGCAAGGTATGCTCCAACTTTTATTCGAGAACTTGACAGTAAAATCAATCGTTTTTACTCAGGATTAAATCCAAAATATCTAAGGGCATTGGCTTCTCGTGAGTTTAATAGTTATTAAAATCATGTTCAATGTGCTGAGAAGGTGGAAATGGAGTTTTCTGATGATCAAGTGTTCTATAACAACCAGTAGAAGAAGTGACCGATATGGCTGGAGAAAGGAAAGAATTATTCAAAAAGGTCTGACGGTAAGAAAACTAAGTTTCCAGTTTGTGATAAATGTGGTAAAAGGCATGCTGGGGAATGAATTTTGAATTCCGCAAAGTTCAACTGATGTGGTAATATGGGACATAAGGCTCGTGATCGCACTTAAAAAGATCAAGTTGATGGTAAGACCAAATTTGATTTACATTTAGTGAAAAGTTTTAAGTGCAATGATATGGGTAACTATGCAAATGATTGTGTGAAAAAGAGTTCGAGGGATGGGAATCAGTTAGACTACAAGAATAAAGGGGTGGTGAAATCCTTTGCAATTACTTAAGCAGATGTCGGGCCATCAAATGAAGTTGTATCAAGTACTTTGTTTGTTTTTTCAGATTATGCCAGTGTGTTGTTTGATTCAGGGTCTACACATTCTTTCATCTCTGAAAACGTTTCTAGTAAAATGGGAATACCATCTCAAGAAATGACTCCTGAACTTGTGGTAAAAACTCATGGGGGAAATGTTGAGGCAAAAAAAATTTATAAGAATCTTCCCATCCTTTTCTGTGGAAAGAACCTACTTGCGAACCTTATTGTTTTACCTCTATTAGAGTTTGATGTTATCCTGGGTATGGATTGGCTCTCTATTTACCATGCTAAGATTGACTGTAGAGCGAAAGAAGTTTCTTTTCAGAAAGACTTTCAGTTTGTGTACAAGAATGAACCCTTACTATTGATAACTTATCAAGAGGCCTAGAAACATGTAAAATATGGAAATTAATGTTACCATGCACACATTGTTGAAAACAAGGGAACTATTCAGATTAATGATGTTCCAGAGGTAAATGAGTTTCCTGGTTTTTTTCCTAATGAGTTTCCTGGAATAATACCAAATCGGGAATTAGAATTTACTGTTGACTTAGTTCCTGATGCTAATCCAATTTCAAAACCCCTTTATCGAATGGCTCGAATTGAACTTTTAGAGTTGAAGGAGAAAATTCAAGATTTATTAGAGAAAGGTTTCATTCGACCTAGCACATCACCATGGGGTGATCCTATTTTATTTGTTAAAAAGTAAGATGGTTCTATGAGACATTGCATTGATTATAGATCCTTGAATAACATCACTATTATGAACAAATATCCTTGCCTCATATCGATGATTTGTTTGATCAGCTCCAGGGTACTCAGTATTTTTCAAAGATTGATCTATGATCGGGGTACCATCAGTTGAATGTAAAAGAAACAGATATTCCGAAGACTGTGTTTCGTACAAGATATGGCCATTATGAATTTTTAGTAATGCCTTTTGGGCTAACCAATGCACCTACTGTATTCATGGACTTAATGAATAGAATTTTCCATGAGTTCTTGGATAAGTGTGTGGTTGTTTTCATTGATGATATTTTGGTGTTTTATAAAATTAAAGAGGAGCATGAATGGAATTTAAGGGTTATTTTTAAAACATTAAAAGAAATGAAATTGTATGGGAAATTCAGAAAGTGTGAGTTTTGGTTGCAACAAATATCGTTCTTTGTTCACATTGTTTCAAAAGATGGGATAACTGTTGATCCTGCAAAAACAAAAGTTTTTAAAGAATAGCCATGACCCACAAATGTAACTGAGATTCATAGCTTCCTTGGTTTGGCAGGCTATTAATGAAGGTTTGTTAGTAAATTTTCATGGCTATCTAGTCCAATGACTAAGCTAACTCGGAAGGGTGTTAAGTTTATCTGGACAAAATAATGTGATGATTGTTTTCAGGAATTGAAAAGAAGATTGGTGAATGCTCCAGTTTTGGCACTACCATCCAGGAATGGTGAGTTTGTTATCTACAGTGATGCTTCATTGAAAGGACTTGGTTGTGTCCTAATACAGAATGATTAGGTAATTGTTTATGTTTCACGATAGTTGAAAACTCATGAGGTAAATTACCCTACACATGATTTGGAATTTTCTGCTGTTGTTTTCACTTTAAAATTTTGGAGGCATCAGTTGTACGGAGTAAAGTGTGAAATATATACTGATCAGAAAATTTAAAAGTATGTATTCACTCAGAAATAATTGAACATGAGACAAAGGAGATGGCTGGAATTAATCAAGGATTATGATTGTACAATTCATTACCATTCGGGAAAATAAAATAAAGTGGCTAATGCTTTGAGTTGAAAAATTAATGCTTCATTAAAAATGTTGCATTTGGAACATGATACTTTGGTTATGGATTTGATGAACTTTGGTATAGATGTTTTTGGTGTAGGATGTTCTTCTGTTTTGTTTCAGGTATCAGTGAAATCTTATCTATCAAACAAAATCAAGAAATCACAGAAGTAAGACAGTTAGTTGCAGAAAAAGGTAGAGCTGGTTCTGAAGGTTAAGTTGCCTGAATTAAACATTTATAATGATTGTGTATTGAGATTTGGGAAGATATTGTGTATGCCTTGTAGTTCACAGTTGAAGAGAGAGTTATTATGTGAAGCTCATAGTTCTCCATTTTCAGTTCCTCCTGGCAGTACTAAGATGTACAGAGATATGCGGGAGTATTACTGGTGGGATGGAATGAAAAGAGATATTGTGGAATTTACAGTGAAGTGTCTGACTTGTCAACAAGTTAAAACAGAGTGGGAGTTACCAAAAGGGATGCTTCAGCCTTTACCAGTGCCAGAGTGGAAATGGGAAAATATATCCATGGTCTTTATTGTGGGATTTCCAAAGACACCTCGAGGTAATAATGCAATCTTGGTTATTGTTGATCACTTGACGAAATCTGCTCATTTCCTTTCTATAAGAGATAAGTTTTCCCTAGATCAACTTTCCCGTTTGTATCATAAAGAGATAGTCAAGTTACATGGATTTCTTCTCTCCATTGAATCTGATCGTGATCACAGGTTTACTTCTAACTTTTGGAAAGGCCTTCAGAAGTCGTTGGGTACTGAATTAAAATTTAATACAGCTTTTCATCCTCAATCAGATGAGCAGTTAGAAAGAACAATTCAGACATTGGAAGATATGCTACGTGCCTGTTCAATGGATTATTAGGGAAGTTGGGACTAACATATTTCTTTGGTTGAGTTTTCTTATAATAACAGTTTCCATTCCAGTATACAGATGGCACCATTTGAGGAGTTATATGGGAAGCAGTGTCAAACTCCAGCTTTCTGGGATGAAGTGGGTGAAATGAAGCTGATGGGACCAGAATTTGTAGAAGAGATGGCAGAAAAAGTTCAGTTGATTTAGAAACACATGAGAATTACACAGAGCAGACAGAATAGTTATGAAGATAACCGGAGGAAGGATCTATATTTCGAGGTAGGTGATCATGTTTTTCTCAATGTTTCACCGTGGAAAAGTGTGGTGGAATTTTGTAAGAAAGGAAAGCTGAGACCAAGGTTCATTGAACCATATGAAATTCTGGAGAGAGTTGGATCAGTTTCTTACCAACTGGATTTACCTCTGGGTTTATCTTTGGTACACAATGTTTTTCATGTTTCAATGTTAAGGAAGTACATGCCTGATCCATCTCATGTTTTGAGTCCAGAGGTAGTTCAGTTGGAAGAGAATCTATCTTATGAGGAACAACCGGTTTAGATTCTTGATAACTGTGAGCAAGTGTTGTAGAATAAAATGATTCATCAAGTAAAGGTTTTGTGAAAAAACCACATGATTGAAGAGGAAGTAATGGAATCTAAAAATGCAATGAGGGATAAATACCCCCACTTATTCGATAAGTAAATAAATTACGGGGATGAAATTGTCTAAAGGGGGTAAGGATGTAACATCCCAAGTAAGTAATGAATAATAGATATTTTTATCTATGTCTATTATTGAATTAGATAGTGTTTTAGAGGTTTAAAATTAGAATAAATCAAATCTTAAGCATGGAATACACTAATATTTTCAAAAGATTGTTTTACTTCCTTTTGATGGAAAACCATTTTTAAATCAAAATATTGAAAATTTTATAAGCTCTATTGGTCGGAATAAACTTATTATATATTATTGGGACATTGAAATTTACTTTGGGTAAATTTTTTGTATTTTTCTGATAAAGTTCATTTTTTAATGAATAGTGAAAAATGTTGTATTTTAATTCAAAACCACGTTTTAATATAATTTATTTATATGATTAAATTATCTTTTTAATTGGTTTTAATGTTCAATTAGAATATATTTTTACCATTTAATCCAATAGTGGTCATTGGAAATAATTTCATTTTGAAATTGGACTTAAACTAGTGTCAATATTAGGATACTTATTGTTTCATAAAAACACGCTATTTGCTCTAACAGCCGGAAGTAATTATTAAATAAATTAATGTAACTTATATGTTTTGAATTTTTTAAAATAGAAATCATTTTTGAATCCGTAGTATCAAATATATATTAGGGTGATGTTTTGGTATTTTTTTGAAAGGCTTCAATTTTTGATGAATAATGAAACCACTAAGTGGTACTTAAAAAAACTGATTTTTCATTTTAATTAAATTTTACCACCTATATGTTTTTAATTTCAAAGATCCAACATACATGGTTGTCATTAAGAAGTACAATGTGGTTCAATGGGATTAAAATAATTTTCGGTGAATAGTAACTTTTAAGTTTTTAATCGCAATTAGAGGTAATTAGTGTAATTTATGGTAAAAATAAAGTTTTAATAATATGAAATGACCTAGACACATGTACTACCCTTATTGGATCTGTCATGGACGACCAAGACAAACCATGGGTCTACACATCCCTCTATTACTCCTTAAAGCCTCACTTTGGGAATAAGTCTTCCCAATGAATCCGTTGAGCTCAAATCAAAAAGAGTTACCCGTTTTAAAGGTAGTGTTTTCTCTTGTGTTCTTATGTTTTATTTTGGTTCTCCAACCCTATAAACTCTTTTTATTCATTTCTTTTGTAACAACACCAGGATATTAAATATACTAGGATGTTGTTATATTAAGTATTATAGCTACACTTACAAACACCTACATCTAATGGTTAAAGAACATACTATTTCCGTGGATGGTGAATTTCTGCCTCACAAAACGATGATTATTCAATATTCTTTTAACACCTTAAAAGGTGTCCATTAAGATGTAACTATATTTATATATGATATATAATATGTTTATGTTTTTCTTAAGCTTATGTATTTTTCCTTTATGTCATAAATTTATTGTTTCCATTATGGGTAAACGTGATATCTTCATTTTAGGAAGTGCGGACTACCACCCCCTCAAAGTGATTTGATTCATTAATGTCATATGTGGGACGTATGAAGGATGTAATTAATTATATTATAAATGATATTATACTGGAATTATACTGTACCTTTATATCATTATGATTCCATTCCATAAAATATGAAATAGAAATGGAAGTAGCGTTCATGCGTACGTACGACTTTCCGTATCCATGAACAGTGCATTTCATTTCATTCCTCTAAATGTTATGTAATATTATAAATGCATGTATATACTGGATATATATGATATATATGATATCTACATCATGAGTATATCTCTAGATATAATGGATACATGAAAAACTTGTAATAATAAACAGTTTATTTTGACTCAAGTACCAATGATCGTTAAAATGACCATTATTAACTTAAATAATTACATAGTGTTCATAACATGGTAATAAGTGATATAAAATGAATAATGAACTTGAAAAAAGTTCTTAAGCAAGTATAAATTAACTCAAGTTTATTATACAGGAGGTTAATGAGTGATCGAGTCAAGTCGGACATGATGTAAGGGAACTTCTTAACCCAATTTCTCTTCTTTGGGTTAATCTCCTACTTTCAAATTATGTCATGATATTATTATGTCCTATCTTGTATTTGTACATTCTTTATGTGTACGTATGATGAATACATATAATAGATATATTTTAATTAAGAAAATTATCTTTTTAAGGGACTTCATCTCAATATCCTTTCATTGAGGCATAATTTGTTTTATTCACAACCTTCTTTTATACGGTGTATAAACCCCTTTGACTTTTACATTTATCAAAAAGGAATATTTTTTATACGAAGCGTTTTACTAAATGAAAAAAGGGAATGTTTTTGTCATACGTATGTGGTGGCAATGACTTCTCCGCCTCCGTGACCATTATTTGACTTTCAGCTTCCTCTATAATCCATAGCTTTTTTTTGATGAAGAATAAATACCATGTTTTATTTTTCTTTTATTTTGGTATTGAAAATGGTTTCCATAATTTTTTTATTATATCAATGTGTTGTATTGATATCTTGTGATTGAAATGAGGAAATGTTATGTTTCCTTTATTCATGTTTTATGTGATACGATTATGTTATGGTTCTTGGGCATTGTTATGAAGACGGGTAGTTCCATGAAAAACTAAGGGTGGGTGAGCCCGATATAGCTCTCCAATGCATTGGGTAACGCGAAGGGGTTAAACGTTGAGGTATCTCCGAAGAGATTTAAGGAATATACTATGATGGGTATTCCAAACATAACCAAGAGGGTTACTCCCTATGTAAGAATGTTATGAATGCCTCAAGTTACCTTTATGTGTTGTGATTTCTATGTTTTATTCATGATTTGATAAGGTATGTTAATGTGTTTATGTTTTATGAGTAAATTATGATTTCATTGATTCTTATGTACACATGTACTCATGTTTACTTTCCATATTTTTATATCCCTTACTAAGCATTTTATGCCCATCCCAAGTTTTTTGAAATGTTTTTCACAGGTCAAGGGAAAGGTACAAGATGTGATGATAGTGTCAATGAAGTGTCAAGAAAGAATCCATGTTTTATTTTAAATATGTTTCCATTGATGCGAAAAATGAGTACTATATTTTATGTAACCACTTTGTTTAAATGTGGAATGTAATGCATGTTTTATGATCTAATTCTCTAAAACTCTAAACCTAAAAAGATCCTCAAAGTGTATTCTTGATGTTACTCAAGATTAAGTAATGTTTAAGGATAGGGCCTTATATTCATGTAGTGTCCCCACTCCTTAAATGTGAGACATTGTACATTTGAAACCTTTTTCTTACCCTTGCAGTCAAGTACATGGTATCCTTTTTCTCCACACTTAAAACAAACCCCCATTCCCTTCAGGCAAGTTCTAGGGTGTTTCTTCCCAGAGTTATCACATATGGGAAAATTATTATTTTCCCTCTTCCCTTTATCCATATTTCTCTCTTCAATCCTTTTTTTCTCTTGCTTCCCATCAAATCTATAGGACTTAGAGAATTCTTTTCATATCGCATTAACACATGATACTATTTCTTCATATCAAGATAATATGTTGGAGACTATTTCCATTCTAAATTCTGGCTTAAGACCATGAATGATTTAATCCTTCTTACTGTTTGGATAATGCCTATTGTTGGAGTTCTCATTCCTTCTACTAGGATCCATTTCTAAACAATGGCATAAACTATATAAGTTTATGAATAGAAATACCTAATCCCAAACATGTAAAACACTTAACATACATTAAACAGTTTATGGATAAAATCCATAATCATAAAAATGTTTTATTTGAGGATGTATATACTCATATACCCTTCATAATGGTTTATAATGAAAATGAGAATTATACTAAGAATATCCCCCAAGATTGTTGTAAATAAGAGTGCAGTAAGGCCAGTTGGCGTGCACCGGTTCCTGTTCGAGTCTAGCTCAAAGCATTATTTTTAGGTTTTACCCCTATGTACATCTGTGCCAGAGCTCGTATCCAGACAGGGATGTATTTCTTGGAAAACTCTCAAAATCTATACAACACCAGATTTCTAGGAAGTTCATATATACTAATCCTCAAAGGCTATCTTAGGGCAATGTACTGTAATCATAGTTTATCTAAATCTAGTTTCCAAGGTTGTTGCTAAACTTCCTCTGATACCAACTGTAACGCGCCGACCCCAATTAACCAGAGTCAGTGCATTATTTTAATACATTGGCATAATTAGAAGTTATCAACTCCCGAAAGACCGATCAGTTTTGCAGTCTTGGAAAATAGTTTCATTACACTTTATAACAAACAAAACAACCTATATAATCCTTTATAATCACCATTATACCATTGGATTAACCCTGAATATCAATCGAAATACCCTTCTTGGAATCCTGGGAAAAATAAAACCTAGAAAGGGGTGAGCTCAAACGCTCAGTATGTGTAAGCAATACAACAGAAACATTCATAAAAAAGTATAAATATTTAAGGCAATGTATAACTAAAACAAAAGCCTTTTAAACTTGAACATCAGTAGAATATGGAAAAAATGAAATGAAATAATTCCATTTACTTATTCACTTGGATATTCTACTAGTTGAATATTCACATGCAATATCAATAACCACTTTCATAATGATGGAATGCATAATTCCAGACTATCATAACCACATAGTCAAGGCCTTGTGCCAAGACAACAAATACGATTTTGTCAATGCCTTATTCCAAGACACTAGTTTGTCTCATGAGATATATTGATGCATCAAGGAGCAATAGCGGCCTCCACGCATCACTTACTAAGTCCAATGCATTCCTCATATGAAAATGTTTAAAAATAACATAAACATTTGTATTAAAACTGGCATATGAAATGTAAATACATTACCCATAAACCATGAATGGTATAAAATTAGCACATCCACTGTCAAACATTTCATAAATCCTTCAATAAAATTTGAATGATTTGTATCATAAAAAATCAATTTCAAAACAAGTTTAAAATACATTAAAGGATTTTTACACATATGAAAATTATTTGTAAAACTCTTTGAGAGAAATATCCCTTTTTCATGAAACAAATTATAAGTCACATAATTTAGAAAGGAAGATATTTAAAGACATATTTTAATCATACTCTCTTATAAAACATTGAATCTTTTGAAATTGATTAACATTATAAAACATTCATGTCTATTTAAATAAATCCTTAAAACCATTTTGAAAACATGGACATTAATGAAAATGGTTTAGAAGAATAAATCATTAAAAAATTTAAAATGATGTTTTAGTAAAAATACCCTTAAAAATAATCAATTTGAAAACTTTTTTTTATTAAAACATGGACATGGATAATAAATATGTCTATATAGATAATTACATAAATACAACCTTGGATAATAAATAGATTGTGAAATTAACCCTTACCAACTTGGTAACTTACGAAACATACACCCCATGAAAGAAGTATCATACAATGAATATGTAAGTACACATAAATTAAACTGTATTACACAAAGAATAAAATTATGGTAAGTACATACACCACAAAAAAGGTAATAGTGGAAATATGGGATGAATCTCACGGGAATAAGGAGTGCGATGAAAACACCTTACCTTGAACTTTCCTTTAGTAGAGGGTAAGTTAAACCTCCTATATGAAGACTATAGTGTGTTATTAAATTATACCAGAACCATATTAATATTTATGACATCATATAGTTTTCATTTATGACTTTATACTACCAATTTATTAATAATTTCCATGTTATATTAATATTTCAGTTAATAATTACTTTCTTTATCGTACGTGTTTTAACTTCTCACTCTTGATTTTATAACTTAGTTCATGTTTTAAATAATTCTAGAATATAAAAAATAATTTATATATCATATATATTTAGAATATAAATATGTATAATATACACATATGTGAAATGGAAAGAACTGTTTATGGAGACGGTAGTACGTACATATGCATAAACGCTATTTCCGTTTTCATATAGTATTGAACGGAAGTAAGTGAGTAAGATATTTGTAAGTACATAAATAATTATATATATAAATATATATATCTATAGTCTCATTATTATTTCATATAATACATAATTTTTAATAATATATATTTTTATAATCGTCGATGAATGGTGAACTTGGAAATGAATCTCATCGCGTCATGGAGACGGTAATCCATACGTTTGGACGAGCGAGAATATCATTCTTTTGATATTAAAATAATATATAATTGGATGTTATATAATATATATAGAATAATTATCATGTTATATTTATTATTTACATCAAATACATATCATTATTATACCCATCCAAATAATAATGTATTGAATAACAATTACACCACGACATGGAGACGTTAAGCCGTATGTACGCAAATATGGTGACATGTCATTCAATTGGTGGATAGAATAATTAATTTTGTTGTAGCATAATTGTGATAACAGCATATTAAATACAAGATACTGCAGATATTTTTGGATAATGGAAACAACAAAGAAAAGGTAAGTGGAAGTAGAAAGGAATTTTAAAGTGGCTGGTGAAATCATTACCTCTTCTCCGGGTTATTCCATTTGATTTGAAAAAAAGGGCTCCATAGGTTGGCGTTCAAAACAAAATAAGGCCACCAAGATGAAGGGAGTATAGTTTAGAACTTATTTGGGCAGGGGTTGGCCGATCCAAATGGCTTAGAAGGTGTGAATTAGTGTGAAGGGGGAGTTCCCTTTTATAAGAGGGGTGAGGGGAACCTTAGGAAAAGGTAGAAATATTATTTTATAATAAATTCATATTCGATTTATAATGGCTCAAAAGTTGATTATTTAAAGGTTAAAGTGGTTATAGGTCGAAAACCACTCAACCAATAGGCTTTAGACAGGTTTGGGTCACCATATTAACCTTATCATTTAGTTTTAACTCTGAGTTAATTAGTTTGACATTTATCACGTCTCTTTGTATTTTTATATTTTATGGTTAATAAATTTACTATAAAATTCCAATAGACACCCAAGTGGTCCATTAATGATACACATATAATGATATAAGTCCATTGGACAAACCTTATATTTTTAGTAATATAATATCAATTAATAATATAATATTTGTTTTAAAAACTCTTTTATGTAAATTTTGAAACTATTGGGTATTTTGTTATTGTTAAATTCATAAAAGCATTATTACTTAAAAAATAATTCATATAAACAATCCTAATATGTCATATTAACTTAGAAAATTATTGTAATTTATAAAAATTTTAAATTACATTTATTTTGGTATTTATAATATCAATTATTATAAACTTTTATTAATAAGCTAATTACTGCATCATCATTGTGTCACAAATAAATTAAATTATTTAATGTCTAAAAATTATAAATAAAATACAATTATGTAGGTAATATTTTTATATTTCTAATTAATATTTATAATCAAATTTATCTTATGAATACCCATATATTAAAAAAAATTGTTTTTAAACTTTGATTTTAACTCTTAACAATTCATTGTATTAAATAATAATAAATGTCTTAATCTAATCCATGTGGACCTAAATGATAAAATTTAATTCCTAAGGTTGTTATTGGTTGAGATAAAATTGTCCAATAGAATTAGGACATGTGTTAGGGTAATATTAATATCATATTTACCCTTAATTACCGTATTTACTTTTAACCGTGGTAAATAAAAGTAAAAAGTTACTATTCACCGAAAAAAATATTTATCATCTTAAACCACATTTTACTCCTTGATATTAACCATTTTCTAGGATTTTTGAAATTATACTCATTGAAGCGGTAAAATTACGATTTAACATATATAGATATTATGTATCTATTTTGAACTAAAATAAATATAAATAAAATAACTAATTTTTTAAATTAAAATTCGGTTTTAAACTATAACTCAGTGTTTTTCACTATTCAGCAAAAATTGAATGTTTTAAGAAAAAAATTAAAAAATTACCCTAAGCTAATTTTGACTTTCTAAATTAAAAAATGAAGTCTATTTTTTCAAATTCAAATCATATAAGTTGCATTTATTAATTTAAAATTAATTTTCGTTGTCAAAACAAATATCCTTGTTTTATGAAACAATAACTATCAAAAGATTGACACTTGTTTATGTATAATTTCAATGTGAAATTATTTCCAATGACCAAAATTAGATTAATGGGTAAAAATATAATCTAATTATACATCCAAAACATTAAAATGTATAATTCAACACTATAAACTATTTTTATTAAAAAGGTTATTTGCAGTTAAAATTTAGAATTTTTAAATATTCACCCAAATATGAAAGTTATCAAAAAAACAAAAAAATATTGAAACTTAATTATTATGTCCCGATTCTGAAGAAGATGTTTATTTTGTAAAAATAAATATATAAAAGTTTCAAATATTGGTTTCAAAAGGGTTCGCCATTAAAAGGTGGTAAAATTTCATTTTTTTGAAAAATAAATCTTTTATCTGAAAAAAATGAATTAGTTCTTAAATTATGTCTAAGAAACTCATAATATGGATTCTTTAATTATAATGATTATATAATGTTCAAAATTAATCTAATACTATTCATAACAGCTTTTTAACGGCTAGTTTGGTAGGTCGTGATGCGCATAAACTCACCGTTGCACATAGTGAAAGTTATTGCATTACATTGTAGAAATAACGTAGTATGAAATCTTGGGGAGTTACAGTGGTTTATTATGTCTCCAGATACTTGAGACCACATGAGTCAAAATTTCATACTCATGAACTAGATTTAGTTGTTGTGACATATGCTCTTAGATTATGTCTTCTTTTTATAATTGGAAAGAGATTCATGGTCAACACATATCATAAGATCCTGAAGTAAATATTTTTATAGTAGGACCTGAACATTCAATAGAGGATGTGGTTTGAGTATTTTTATTCTTTAGACATAAAGTTTTCATATAATCCTTCCAAGGTAATCATTATTTCATATTATTTGAGTAAGAATATAGAGACAGTGGCAGTGTCAGAATCTTGTGATGAGTGGTGACTAGTATGTATTTTTATAGATATGTATCTAGATACTCAGGAGTCTCAAGGGGGAACAACTCTCACATCGAACTCAATTGTTCCCTCACATATGAATCAGATCATTAAGAGGTATTTATTTAACCCAAATTTTTTATCGTTAATATGCATTGTATATGTTGGGGATCTACCGTTAGAGTAGTTCGTAAAACATAATGGGGTTCTTCATATCCACACACTTATATGGGTTCTTTTGAGTATGAATTGGGAAATTATGGGGGATTACAAGATTTAAAATGGGTGGTACATCCTAGTCATAAAAATATATTTCTTGGGATCCATGTTAAATACAAGTTTTTAGGGATAAATAATGTTATAGAAGGTTTTTTGGTGAGGTGCTTCACTTGTCGGTAAGTGAAGTCCAAGTATCATTGATCTACAAGGATGTTGAATCATTTTCCCATTAATGAATGTAACAATTATGATATAACCGTATAGATCATGATCATATTACCTATTAAACCATGAATGAATAATATAGTGTTTTTGATCATGGATAAACTAAAAAATATATCCCATTTCTTTCCTATTAGTGAGAACATCACTATTGATGAATTAGGTAACCACTTTGTTCAGAAGATAGTTTAGTTAAATAGAGTTTCAAGGAGTATATTTTCATATTTAGATCCCCATTTTACATCACATTTATATAATTTCATTCATAACAAACTGAGATCATAGTTTCATTTGAGTGTGACCTATCATCCGTAGACTAATGACCAATCAAAATTATAATTTAAGATTCTAGATGTTATATTCTGAGATCGTGTTCCACACTTTAGTGGTTATGGGAGAAAAATATAAAAGTTGGTAAGCTTTTATTTAGTAATAGCTTCAATTAATGAATCCAAATAGATCCTTTCAAGGGTTATTGGGAATACCTTGTTATTCACCATTTTTATTGTAAAATTTAGGTTTGTTAGTGATTATTTTACTTAGTCTCATTTTTGAGACATCAAGAAATTTTAGTTTATTGGAAAACATTTTGGAAACCATATAATGTAGGTATATATCATATGATGAACGTTGAAGATTACCTAGATAATTCAATGTTGGTCATCATGTCCTTTATTCGGTATTTCAGAGGCTATAGAAAAGTCATATATGGAAGCACAAGAAGCATCCCCTGAGGTTTGTTGGGCCATTTGAGAAAATAGAGAAGATCGGTCCAATGACATACCAAATTCCACTTCCCCAATGCTATAATTACATGAATTATGTGTTAATGTGTAGCATAATTGGAGATCTCATTTTGATCCTTCTCACATGATTGTTTTTTATGATGTAGAGCTAAAATTTTATGCATCTTTTGAGGAGAATTTTATTTGTATCATGTAACATAGTGAGAAGAAACTCTAAGGAATGATCCTTCCTCTAGTGATTGAGTAATGAAAACATGGATCTGTGTGGGAGGAAACCTGCTATATGGATTCGGATATATAGGTGTAGTGGACTGAATTTATTATTGATAATTGTTAGTGATTCTTGGGATAAAATCTTATTGATGAGCAGTTATATAGTGAGGAGGTTGTAAGACCCCCATCATTTATACATATTGTTTTCCCTTAAATTTTTCAGTTGAATGCTTTTTAATTATATAAATTATCGTTTCTTCCAAGTTAAATGGTGCTTGAAAGTATCTTGTGGGATTATATTAGGTGAGCTTGTAAGAGCTAGTGGTGACATAGAAAAAAGGAAATTATGTAATTCCAATAGCTAGATGACGGAATCCAGTGGCAAGTTGGTGGTCCCAAATTTTGAAGTAATAGTGTGGTCTTGAATCGTATTTTTCCCTTGAAAACCTCCTTATAATTTCATAGTACCTCTCCTTTGATCATAATCAAGGAATAATGAATAGGAAGGTTTCTCCAGGTATTCCATGACTCCATTAATGATTACCTTTTGTTTCTTGAAATATGGTTCAATCAGAACATCTTAAATTGGTAAGTCTTGTTTTTAATTGGTGATTTCCTATGATTTATTTCAATATATATTTATTCCATAAATATCACGATGAATATATAACTGTCCATTGGTAATCATGTTGTTTTTCACTGATTCAATCACTCAATATTCAGCAGTGTTCTTTAATTTTGGGGTTGTTCTCTGAAACACCTCCCAATGGTCTTATTTGATTTTATGGTATGTTTAACACTTGTTATCACAATAAAACAATAATGACCCAGGCATAAAATACAAGGAAACTACAACTTTTTAGATTAATATTCAGAACATTACTTAAAAATACTTTCCCTAGGAAAATAATAGTTTATTATATTTGGAAAATAGGAAACATAATCATATAACTCGGTTAAAAAACATAAACATCTCCCTCAAAGATATTTGCCTTTTCTAATCCTACTTAAAACCATATTATATAACTTTGGGAAAGGAAACATAAGAAAGGTGTGAGACCATATTATCAATAAGGGTAACCATTTGATATATATAAGTTTATCATGATCATAAGGATATGAGAACATAATAATAACATTAGAACGCCATTCCCTACATATCAGAGATCATAATCAAGAGTCATAGAACAAACATTGGTAGTTTGAAGACATAAATCATTAGAGAATTAGGATAATAATCTATGAAATATTAACTTAGGAATGAGACATGGAATTATGGTAGTTAAGTAAACATGTAATATCATTCCCTATTAGTCCGAGTTCATTTCCAAAAACATATCAAGGCACTTCATGGGGAGTACACATACCGGGCGGGACACCCCACCATCCTCAGTCGTAGTTGTTTACTTATAATGCATTGGGTTTCCATATCTTACCATAGTGGACCATGATTCTCTATATTCCCATAGTGCATTGGGTTTCCCCATCTACCCATAGTGGGCATGTTTCCCTATCTTCCGATATTTGATTGGCTTTCCCTATCTCCCGATAGGGGATTGGGTCTCCCCATCATCCATAGTTGATTTGGGCCATCAACATGATTCCCATAATTATATCATGAGATATAAATATTTTCCCAACACATTGGGGGGATAAATAGGTCCCACCCAAAACATAATAAAATAATAAATACACATGCTATAAGATAATAAAACATTCATAATATCAGGACACATAAAAATATATGGGTTTTATAAACATCATATCATAACCCATGAAATGAAATGGGTATAAAAAATATATCAATATATCATTAACTATGGAAAAGAGGTCGGTCACATATTCACTTCACCAATCAATAACTAATGAAAACAAGTGGGTTTCAAAATCATATAGCCCATGGAAAATAAACATGTTTCATAAACCTCATTCCAACAAAAAATAAAGCATTCAATAAAGAATATGAATTGAATTCTTGAATCATATCAACAGTAATGAATAAACTATAATAAATAGTGATATCTTATATGTGGTATGATTTTGAAATATAACATGGAACATTTTTTATGGAAAAAACGTTTCTTTGAAAATAATTTTCAAAAAACCATATAAAAATCATTTTATTATAACAAAATCATTAAAATTTCAATTAAAAAACTTCTTAATGAATATATCATTTCTTCATTGAAAAAACAATTTTTATAACAGAATGTATTTCTAAAACCATTTTATTTTAAAATAGATTTCAAAATATATAATGGATGACTGAAAATATTTTAAAAACATTTTGGTTTGAAAAAACCTTAAAAACACATAAATAAAGATTAAAAACATCTTGAAAAACATTTTTCTTTGAAAGTAATTTTAAGAGTAAAAAATAAGACTTGAAATTTATTTAGAAAACTTATTCATTGAAAATGGATTTGAAAAAGTAAAAAAATTAATTAATTTACTAAAATCAATTTCTTTGAAAATAACCTTTTTGAAAACAAATAATGAATTCTCTGAAAATCATTTAAAAACATTTTTAAATTGGTTTTTTAAAATTTATTTCCTTAAAAAACATTAAAATCAATAAATATAGAGAATATTAGGAGAAAATATTATTTAAAAATAATCATTTAATGAGAATATGGATGCTTCAAGGAAATGATGGTCATGATGTTAGGTAAGTCTATACATATAAAACATTCATTTTTTCACCTGAAAAGTCTTATAAAAGTGACTTGATTGAAAAAGGAAAAGAAGATTAATTTTAAATATGTTTCTAAAAAAGTTAAAAAATGGGTAAAAAGTATTGAAAAAATAACAGGGTTATTTTAATAATATTTTGGATACATTTTTATAAAGTTTGATTTTTCAGTAATGATGATTTCATACCAAAAGGAGAAATTTTTTTGAATATTATTAAAACAAATTATTATCTATCTTAAGTACCAAAGGGTGAAAAAATGGTACCATTACTAGGATGTGACATTGATAACCCAAGGAGCATGAAATTCATGAGAATAATTAAGAGATGTTATATGATATTTCATCAATAGAAGCATAACCATAAATAATCCTAGTTAACTATGAGATTGTAGCAAAAAAATCATTCCACATGGGTAACATTAAATCATATTCCTCATAAAATACTAAAACTAAATGAATCGTATAATATGATTAAATTAACTATATTCATGATATGACATTTCAAATGACATTATATACATTCCATAAGAAAATATTGGTTTATAACATAGAATGTATTCCAAAGAAGGAAAATTGAGACAAAATTACTTTACCGAGTTGGTACCTTTTGAACATTTTATCCCATGAAAGAAAGAACATAAAATGGATATGTAAATATAAATAAATTTAATTATAAAAAACATATAGAAAATCGAAGGGTATCATATAAACCACACAAAAAATGAGTGGTTTATAAGGCATATTTCTCACATAAATAAAAGTTAGATGAGAAAACCATTACCTTAAGTCTTTTCATTATTTTTCCACATTAATAAATACTATTTAATTGGTATAAGTTTATTTTAAATATAAAGTTTAATCATATTATTATATCTAATACCATTTATTATATTTATGACTCTATATTACCCGTCTATTAGCAACGCTATGCGAATGTCTACATTTTATGTAATATCCACATTATTTTTCATATAAATTTTGATTTGTAGTTCCTGATATTCTTACTTAGATCATGATTTAATTATTTTAATAATGTATTAAGATATATAAATAGGATATATATTCATTATATAGTTATTTATAATAATATATTAATGTTATAAGTATGAAATAGAATACACTATATATGGAGACAATATGTCGTACGTACACACGAACAGTGTTTCTGTTATATTGTATTATTAAAATAAATGAACAAAATGAAATTTGTTGATATATATATTATCATTAAAGTGGATATACTATTATATATATCATATAAACTTACTAAATTCATTCCTAATACATTCCATGTAAAGCGTGAACAAATCACATCTCTTTACGGAGGCGATAATCCACACATCCACAAAAAAAGTTATAATATTTACACAAAATAGAAAGAAAGAATGGATATTTTATGTAATAATTTAACAATAATAAAAAAATTCAAAAAAATATATCATATATAAATAGAGTGTCCATCATAATTCTCCACTATGATAGGTGGTAAAAGAAAAACGAGCAACATTGTTTCATGTTGCAGTAGTTCACCGCACACAAGAATGGTATATTTGTTACCCATTAGATGGATGTCTGTGTAGGTGAATGTAAAATACTTATAATAAAAACATATTAGTATATTTTGGATACTATTTTTATTATATAATAATGGAATGAGAATAATTGGGGTGCGGGATAATAAAAATAAAACAAAAGAGCTTCAGGAAGGATGTTACCTCTTCCTTGAGTTACTCAATTTGGATTTCTCCAAAAGGAAACATTTGATATATTTTTATAAAAAGTGAGTATTTTAGATTTACATGAGGGATTTTGGGAGCATATTTTTGTTGTGTTTTTATGAGATAAATTTTCTATATATGTATAAATAATGAGATGTTTTATTTCTTTATAGAGGAGGAGGTGTGTCATTATTGTAAATACACAAAGGTAAATAATATTATTATGTCTCCCCAGACAAATGTGATTCCAAAATGGAAAAATAATTCTTTAAAAATGAATTATTCTCCTCATAAAACATAAAAAACATTATAATAAATGTATTTTCATAATTTTTTCCTTAACTTCTATGTTTTCCCACTTTTACCAATTTAGTTTTTACTAAGGAAAATACCTTTCAATCCTTACTGATTTAACCATTAAGAAAAAATTAAATTTATATTTATTAGAAAATTTAGAACCAGTTAATGATAAATATGATAAAAAATTTACAAAAATTAAATTAAATTTTTATTTGAAATTAATTTTAAAAAAACTGCATGCCACATTCCTAAACACTACTTTAACCAGGACTGTGCTCATAATGTTTTTTTCTTCTATTTATAGGTAAATATTTTAAATATAAATGAGATATTGGTCCATAATTGGAAATTTTTTTATATTTATTAAAAAAATTTAATAAATTTTAATTATATATAGTTCTTATTAATTGTTATTATTTCAATAAAAATCATTTTTTGTAAATTAACTTTAATATCAATTTTGACAGTTTTTATTTAATTTTAGATTTATAACATTAAAAAATTATTGGAATTAGAATATTTTAATTTTGAATATATGTAACATGATATATTCATCAAAAAATAATGGAAAATAATATTTAATTATATTTAAATGACATTTAATGTTTTTATCATCATTTATTTAATTTAATTACAAAATAAATAATCCATAAATTAGCATTTGTTAAGAGTTTAATGTAAATATATCATCTCTAAAAATTAAATTTAAATTACCAGGATAAAAAAACTCATTTAAATTTTAGAATAAAATTTGAAACAGAAACTATGTACCTTTTTCAAAACTCTAAAACTTTATAAATATTAAAGTTAAGGAAAGACCCTTTTTGTTGTTTTCTTACTTAACATATTATATTGGTTAGTTTCAATGAAATATTTTTTTAATAACTCTTAAAATTAGAGAAAAACAGGATTTATGGTTGAAATATTGGAATCCAATGAATTTTGAAAATGATTCTATGCCAATTTGGCCCTAATGATTAAGGGTTAGCCCCTATTAAGCTTAAGATTACATTAACATGTATAAATAATATTAATTAATTGAACTAATATTTTAGGTCAAAAAATATGTTGATATTAATATAATATAAACACTATAATGATTTAAATATTTTATGTACATTTTTCCATATTCAATTTATAAAAGTGGAAAATTTTAATTTAACATTAATCTATAAAACGTGGTGATAATGCAAGTGATTAAAGTGAAAATAATCAAAAGTTAAATATGTTTTTATATCTAAATTAATTTAAAAAATGTTTCAAATGAGATAAATTGGATTAATATTTTATAATTGAAAAATTTTGATTTTAAAAACCATTTTAAAATATAATTTAACTTTAATAATTATTTAAATTAGAAGACATTTATTAACTAACATGCAGTATTTTTCACTATTCATAAAAAACTAAGACTTCCCAAAAAAAAGTACCAAAAACCCATCTTAAGATAGTTTTTATATTCGCCTTTCGAAAGGATGATTATTTTTAAAAATAAAAATAATAAATGTTTCACATTTAGTTTTAAAATTTATGCACCACTAAAAGGTTGAAAAACCCAGTATTACGTGTAATGTAAGCTTGCCCATAATTTAATGTAGTGAAAACACATATTTTATTAGCTATAATTAAGGATTAACATGGTCTATCATAAAATGAAAGAAAAAATTTATTCTTTTTTACAACACAATAAAAAATAATTGTTTTGTGAAATGAAAAATACAAAATGTTTAAATTAATTGGAATTTTTTTCACAAATATTGGGGTTTGCATTCTACCACCCATAAAATAAATTTAATCCTAAAAATTTATCTAGGTGATAAAAGTTCTAATATTTTAATGTTCCTATCATAGAAACTGACATCATAAAAATGAATATTATGACTTTCTTTAAAAAAATAAAAGTTTGAAACATAAATGTTACCCAACGTAACTCATAACTACGATTCCGCATAAGAGAATATTACTGGAAGTGAAAAAATATACATGGAAGAAAAGAATAATTAATGATATAGATTGATAAAGATCACTGATCATAAGAAACTGGGTTATTCAGAAAAAGTTAACAATCAACAAACTATAAATTGAAGAACCATGAAAGTGTATATTGATAACATAAAAATTAATGATAATATAAAAACATTTTATATCAAGAGCCTTTTCAGTAGTTGAATTATTTTCATCGGAAGATATAATTACTTGATATTAGCAAAATATCACCCTTTATTGTACCTTGATCAATTTCCAATTCTATTCTTATTCAAAAAAATAAAGGCTAATATTTAATTTCTAAAGCATTTCCCGATCATGATATGCATAAATAGATTGATGGGTAACTACATCTATCTTTATAACAACCAAATGGTTAGTAATGTTTATCAAATATGCATAAATCATCATTTTGTGAGATAATAATATATTCTTTAAAAACCCACAAGATGTTTAACATAAAAATTCCAAAAAATGGTTCAATATGTTACTCTTCTGAATGATTAATGTCTAAAACATTAGAAATAAGGGCACTAAATTTTTCAAAAACAACAGAACATTTATCCCCCATATATCATAAATTAGATCATGGTTAATTCATATCAAACATGTTAGTACCTTTATCATTTATTCTTTTGAAACATGTTAAAAACCAAAATTACCATTAATACTTATTGAAAACATGATTGTTTCATTCTTTCAATGTTTATTGGATATATTCCATAAATTCAATAATTTGTTAACCTTTATCCATGATATAAAAAACATATTCATTGAATCCTTACTAAGTTCCAAGGCAATAATTAAAATTCTATTTACTTATTAATATCCAACATATCATTATCCATACATTATTATCTAGACATTAGGAACATGTTATGATTTATCCTCTATTTAATCATGTGTTTACCATGAATAACACCTTTATATTAAATCAATTATCTCTTCCGTCAAAACCATTCAACAAATTCAATAAAATACTTTTAAGAAAACATAAATGGAATAATCCTTTTATATTTATCAATTTATAATTCTTGAATCCAAATCCATAAACACTTTGACTATTCAACTTCACCCATAATCCATTTATAAGGCTATATCATCCTATTAATTAATACTCTTTTTCATTCCAATTTCATTTGTAGTCTCCACTTCATCAATAATACAACAATTACTCATACCACAATACCAATTCCCTTTATGAGTTTCCAACATGGGACATTGATTTTCATAATTACTATTCATTCCAGATTTAAAACATCTATCATTCAAAAATCACTTAGGGAGGAAAATATTCAAATCCATTGCATTGAAAAAACAATTAATTATTCCCCTGTTGTTAAATTCTTTTTTTCCTTATTTTCCATAGTAAAAAAATCTTATTTTTCATATAATACGTTCAAATCAGTGATTATTTTTAAATTAATTACCTAAAAGGAAACTAAATCTTTATTCCTATATGGAGTCTATTACCCAAAATCTTAGTTAACTACTTTAATTTTTCCTTTTTGAGTCTAGTATTTGGTTAAGGTATACATTTTTAATCAAATTCTATGAAAACTAAGTACACGTGATCACAACATACTTCACTCCAGTGACCATCCCATATAACTGCACATCAAAAAATTTTCTCTCACATTCAATGTTAACCGAATTATTTCTGGTTCTTTCCTTTGACTAAAACAACAATACATAGTGTGATAGACACTTATCATATCAAAAGACCATATAATAATGAAAAATAACCTATATAATATGAAAATCATGAAACCTCCTTTTAAATAAAATACACATTAGGCTTATTGTTAGAAAAATCCCTAGAAATAAAATTTGAAATATCCCTATAGATCTCTAAAAATTATATCAACATAGTTTTTAATGGTTTATTGAACCTTACCTTTGAATTCAACTATAGATAAAGTAGATTAACATACATGAAAATTTCCTAAATTTAGACAGATATTCACGAAATTACAAAAATACATGCCTGAGGACCTTAACAGTTTGGTGTCTTGGGAAACTAGGAATCGTAATCTTATACCATGGTGAAAAATATTCATCATAAACCTTAAAAATCATTCAATTTATTAATACTTTTTAAACCATTCATTATAACCTATAGAAAGGAAACACAATGAAGGTGTATCTCATATGATCAGTAAGGGTAAACAAGGGAGATAAATAAGAAAAACATGAGTATAAGGTTTTATAACATGATCATATCATTAAACGACAATACTCATAACATTAAAGATCATAATCAATATTCATGTTGAAAATATTTGTATTTTATAAGACATCAATCAGAAGGTAATAATGAGAATAATCCATGAATTCACAACATAGGAATGAGATAAGTAATTTACAAAGTCACCGAAACATGCAATATCATTCAATATAAGTAAAGAATGATTGCGAAAAACATATCAAGGAACTTCATGGGGACTATACCCATTGTGTGGGACACACCATCATCCCCAGTCATTCTACACTCTTTTTAAGGGATTACGTTTTCCCATATTCTCATAGTGGATCAGGTTTCACCATCCACCCATAGTGGATCAATTTTCATAAAATTCCCCAAATGGATTGGGTTTCCTTATATTACAATAGTGGATCAGGCTTCCATATCCTCTATAGTGGATTAGGTTTCCCCGTCATAAATAGTGGATCTAGGAAATGAACTTTATTCCTATCGTTATCACATGATATAAAAAGAATTACCTAATGCATCAGAGAGGTCAAAACCATCACATAATAATATCGAACTTACATGTTCCACAAAATAATAAAACTTTCATCATATTATGACCCATAAAAAGTGATGGGTTTCATAAAAACCATTTCATAACCCATTAAATGAAATGGGTATCATAAATATTTCATCATATAATTACATAAGGGAATGAGATAGGTCTCATAATAATTTTATCAAAGTATTACCTGTTAAATGAAGATGCTTTCATAAGCATATAAGCTATGGTAGTGAAACAAGTGTCATAAACATAATTCCATCAATATATAAACCATTCAAGAAATAATATGAATTATAGTATTACATCATATTCTCAGTAAATCATAAAATATAATAATATATGTCATCTAAGATGAATGATTATTTTTAAATATCACATGGAATATTTTATAAGTAAAGTATAATTTCCCTTAAAATATTTTTCATAAAACCATTTAATAAACTCTTTTCTTATAATGAAATATTTATAATTTAATTTATAATATTTTTTTAGGAAAATATCATTTCCACTATGATAATTTATTTTTAAAACATAAATCTATTTGAAAAATATTTTCCTCTAAAATATAGTTTACAACATATAATGAAATATTGAAAATATTTTGGAAATATTTTTATGTTAAAACACCTTGAAAAATCATGAGGAATGCTTTAAAACATGTTGAAAACCGATTTATTTGAAAATAATTTTAAAACCTAAATAGATGTCTTAAAATAATTTTGGAAACCCTTATAATTGAAAAAGTTTTACAGAATTTATAAATAATTCTTAAAAGTAATGAAATCATTTTCACTGAGAACAACTTCTTTTAAAACATATAATGAATGCTTTTAAATTCATTTCAAACACTTTAAAAATATTTTTTTGTATAAATGTTTCTTTAAAAACCACTAAAAAATAAAAAATAACCAATATATAAAGATATAATTTTATTTAAAAATAAACATTTAATTGTATAAAATAATTTTCAAGGAAATGAAAAACATGATGGAAGCAAGTCCATAAATACCAAACATTCCTTTTTCACCTTAAAATGTTTAAAATATTACCCTGAACATAAAATGATAAGAATATTAATTTTAAATTATTTTTAAAAAAATGTATATCATATGTAATGATTTCCTTTTAATATTAAAGGGTGATGGTAAAATTGGTTTGAAAACATTTTTAGAAAAAACTGTATTGAAAAAACACATATTTTCAACCAAAAGGAGAAATAAAGTATGATCTTATTAGAATCATTTAATTAATTATATTAACTACCAAATAGAGGATAAATGGTACCATTAGTTGGATAAAACATAATTAAATAGAGGATAATAAATTTAGTGATATGCCTTAAGAGATGGATTGTGATATTTCATAATTGGAATCATAATCGTAATCAGTCCTGATAAATGATGAGATTGTAGAAATGAATTCATACCACTTTGGTAACATTAAATCATAATCCCCATGAAATAATAAAATTAAATACATATTAAAATTTCATGAAAGGAATTATATTCATTATATGACATGTCAAAGTGTAGTATATACACCACTTAAAAAATATAGGTTTATAATATGGAACTTATCTCGAAAGAAGGAAAATTGATAAAAAAAATTACTTTACTGTTTTGGTATATTTTGAACCATAAACCCCATAAAAGAAAGATCATAAAATAGATATTAAAATACCCATAAATATAAGTATAATAATAATATAAAACATTAATGGGTAGTATATTAATCTCATAAAATAAATGAGTGGTGAATAAAGAATAAGTCCAACAGAAATAAATGTTAGACCAGGAAACCCTTACATTATGTTTTGAATTTCATTGTAACTATTAAAACCACATTGATAATGGATGTAAGTTTATTATAAATCTAAAAAATATTAATATAATTATATATAATACTATATATTATTTTTTATGACCACATAATATCCATTTATTAATAATTCAATCTTAATGTTATGTTTCGTTTAATATCCCCTTTATTTTTTATATCTTGGTTTACTTGTTTTTCGTTATCCCATTACATATATCTTGAATTACTTATTTAAAAAATATAAAAAATGATATAAATATCATTTATATTATTTATATACATATTTATAATAATTTATTAAACAATCATGTAAGAAATGTAATACACTAATCATCGAGATAGTAGGCCATAAGTATACCAGAACGATGTTTACATTTTATTTTGTTCATATTTAAAGATATAAATAAATTATATATATATATATATTAATATTAAACTATAAATATTATTTCATATATATCATATAATTTTTATAAACCCATTCTTAATACATTCCATGTAAAGTGTGAACAAATCACATCACTTTGAGGGGTAAATTGTCCACATGCCAATAAACAATGTTATCATATTTACAAAAATGAAAACAATAAGTTATGTTTCAAGTAATAATTCAAGATTAATAATGAAATAATAAATATAATAAATATCATATAAAAATATTGTATCCATTATAATTCATATCCATGAGAAGTTGTAAGGGAAAAATGAATAACATGGTTCCATGATGCGGAAGTTCACCGTACACAAGAATGATATGTTTACTACCAATTAGATGGAAGTCTGTGTAAGTGTGGGATGAACATTTATAATAACAAAATATCAGTATATTTATGATACTTATATAATTATATAATTATATAATAATAAAAATTGAAGGGGTTGAGAATGAAAATTAAACAAAAGAGCTTGTGGAATGATGTTACATATTCATTGAGTAACTCCTTTTGGTTTGTACCAAATGAATTTATTAATTGAATTTACCCCTAATGTGAGGAATATATTTATATAAGAGGTATTTTGGGAAATTATTTTTGTGGGTATTGGATAATGAAATGTGGCTTGAGAGGTGTAAGGATGGGGAATATTGAATGCCTTTTTTAAAGAGGAGCGATGGAATTCTTGTAAATACCAAAACATAAACACTGTTGGGGGTCTCCCTTACCTCATGTTCTTCAAAATAATAAAACTAATGTATTAGAGGGTAAATAAGGTTGATAAAAACAAACACCATAAAAAATATTTCTATTTTTATAATTTGTTTCCTTAACCTATGTTTTCCCACCTTAATCATTTATGTTTTAATTAGAGAAACAAATTTTATAACCTAATGAATTTAACCATTAAGACTAGATTAATGTCAGATTTATTTGAAAATATAGACACACCAAATTAATTATTTGATATAAAATATAAAAAATTAAATCCCATGTGTTTTTAAATTAATTTTAAAACAACTGCATGTAATGCACCAAAGCATTGCTTTAACTCGAACTATGCTAACACTGTTTTTTTTCTATTTAAAGGTCAATATGTTAATTATAAAAGGTAAATTGATCCATTATCGGAACATATTAGATATTTAATAACATTTTAAAATAAATAGTATGAATATAGTATTTTTATTAATTTTAATTATTTTAATAAAATAACATTTATTATAAAATAACAATAATGTTAATTTTCACAGCATTTATTAAAATTTAATATAGAAATATCAAAATAAATTATAGTAATTGAAATATATTAAGGTAAAATTCTGGGTAAGTTATATATTTATCTATAAATGTAATGTAACACAATAGTTCCTTAATTTTTAATTTACATTAAATGTTTTTAGAATCACTTTTTTATTTAATTATCAACTAAATAACACATGAGTTTGTATTTGTTAAGAATTTATTTTAATTATATCATCAATAAAAATTAATTTTGTAATACCATGTTAAAAATTCATTTAAAATTTTAAATTATTTTTATAACTGAAACTACACAGCATCTTTTATACTGTAAATTTTTGTAAATCATAAATGTAAGGAAGGTTACTTTTTTCTTTTTCCTTATTGAACAAATTATATAGGTCACATTCATTGAATAATATCCCAATAACATACAAAATTATTATTAATAGGGGATATGGTTGTACTATTTTCAGATAAATGGCTTTTGGGAAAGTTTCCTGGTCATTTTGGCACTTATGTTTAAGGTTTTGCCCATTGTGAAGTTTAATTTTACCTTAATCGCTATAATAAATTTTATTTACTTCCACTAATGTTCATGGAGAAAACATAATTTGATATTATTATATTATAAATATTATACTGATTAAAATCACATATTTTTGTTTTTCCATATTCAATTCATAGAAGTGGAATATTTAAATTTAATGTTAATCCCACAGACGCAGCGAGAACAGTTGCTTTGAAAGTAACAATGTTCAAAAGTAAAATATGATTTTATATCTAAATTTAATATAAAAATGATTCTAATGAACTAAATTTGACTAATATAAGTATTATTGATATATTTTTTTATTAAAAAAAATAAATTTAAAATATAATTGAACATAAATAATTATTTAAATAAAAAAGATAGTTTTTAAATACAATACAATATTTTTCACTATTTATCCAAAAATAAAAAATCTCAGAAAAATAAAACAAATTCAAACTAACAGAATTTTGACACTATGAATACAAAAACCTAGTTTATGTTTACAAATAAAATTTATAAAAATTTTAAAATTATATTTGAAAATTTTGATCCACTAAATGGTGGTAAAACCGAGTCTTGCAAGTAACTCAAGCTAACACTATGTTACAAGTAGTGAATGCTTATCTGGGTGTAAAATATAACGAATGAATAACATTGTGTAGATTAATAGTAAGAATAATTTTGTGATTTAGTGAAAAAAATATTTATTATGTCTTGCATGAAATGATAAATATCAAAAGAGAAAATTAATACAAAATCATTGTCACGACATATAGGGGTCTTAAAAAAACATTTTGTACACAACCCATTATAATATGAATTCACTTGTTTTTTTAAAGTATAGAAGCATATAACTTCTAAAAATTTCTTCTAGTCCATTGGAAAATGTGACACAGACTTTTGGACACTCAAGAGGTGAAATGAAAATTATCCTTTGGTTGGAACATGAATTATGTAAACCTAGAATCCATGTAATGGACTTGTAAAATTGTGTGTTGATTTATTGATTGAAGCCATGTGTACATTGTCCCACTAGAGGTTAAAAATTGGAAATATGGGCTTGGATTGACCTATGAAATAATAATTTTGAATATCTGGTATATGTACTATAATTGGAACCATTATTATGTGAATTTTTAACTCAATATATAATTGGTAAATTTATTAATGGAATAAAGGAATGAAACTATAATGTTGATAAAATTTGGAAATTTTCATGAATTAAACATTATAGATAATGTTAACATGTTTTTCATATGGGTAAATTGGTATGCACGGGCTGTTGTTCTCTTTAACATTTTAAATGTAGTATTGTCCAAGGCATGGGAATTCACACTAGGTATGAAGTCCATTGATCATGTTTGTTTCCCTAGTTTTAGAATTTGAGCTTAGTCCATTAATACTAGAATTTTATAATTCACTATTGGAATGGGAATCTTCCTTCGTTCGAGTATGAGATGAATGTTTGACTAGTCATGAGCAAGGAAATATTCTATAAATTACTGATGAGTATGTAAAGATACATCTCAAATCAGGTTATAGTAGGTATGGATAACCACATAGGTCATCCTAAAGATCAAGGATCAACAATTCTATTATTCTATTATATATTTAATTTATTAATTAATTATCATCTATATTAAAATTTTTCATGGACAATTAATCATATTTATTTCTTTATAACTATTGGTGGTGGCCTACTGAGTTTTACTCACACCCTATTTGGGCTAAAAAATTTCACCTTGGAATATTTCATGGATGTAGGTATATACAAGGGAAAGGGGTCCATCATTTGATTCTTTTGTTTTATTTTTTGGATTGGATCATGGATATGGGGCTATGTTTAGGATTCATGACTATTTTGGGAGTCTTAATTTTGGTTTATTTCTTTCAGTTCGTTTCTTGAATAACATTTAACGTGACATTCAATATAACATGGAATTGTTTGATTATACTTGATCAATTTGTAAATTTCTTATTTATTTAATGATTAGATTTATATATTTTTGTATATCATTTTTAATATTTTTATTAATATTTACCAAAGGGAATAGTCTCCACATTATACATATTTGACCATCACTACTAGTCGGTAGCCTTTGGCATACAAGGTGTTGTGATTTTGGTCATGTGGTGTCCCGAATCAACCATGTGAGGGAGGACCGGGTAGAAGACATTACAGGTAAAGACCAGATTGATCTCTAAAATCACCATAGAAAATTGAATATATATATATATAAACATGTGTGTGTGGTTTTTTGAGGGTATACATGTATAATCAATAATATTCTCTATAAGTCATATCATTAAAATGTTGAAGAATCGTAATAATGCTTCAGGGATAAAAAATAAAACAAAAATGTCCCTTATATGTTAACTCTCATCTATCCTCAAACTAGAATTCTCACCCAGTAATATATCCATGTATATTACAAAATAACTAATAGAATATATATAAATGTACCCTATAACCACTTCCTCACTCGTTTTCCACTCTCATTCCCGAATAAAAATGACTTCAAACTTTTATCCCCTCCATCTCATCTCAACCATATACACCTACCAAATGTCTAGGACATACCATATAATCACACATCTATAAAAATATACCATATAAGAGAATCTCGGATACATATCACTTTTTATCATTATGGGGTATCATAATCATGATGGACATCAACCACATTCTATCCCACATTAAATGATCCCCAAAATAAAACACATCATTATCCAATAATCAACATAATATTTACCACTTTTAATTCATGCCATCATAACATTTTTATGACAACCTTTAAAAATTTGTGGGGGGAATATGTAGTAGTTAGACATTTATTCCCTCACCAACCTGAATGTTAGAGAATGACCTTGGAACAGAAAACACTTAGCCATTGGTAAGGTAATACAATGTGGGTGGGGTGTATATAAAATCATAATAAAATAATATTAGAACGCATAAAATCTCAATATAAGGTTCCCTCTAAAATGGTATTATCATACACATATACATCACCAAACATCAATAATTATCCAATACCACTTTAAACATCAAAAGACCAACAATTTCACGTAAAACAACACCAACAAGAACCACATTTTCCATTTTAACCATTTAACACAATATATATGGATTTATCAACTACCGGTAATATTAAATTCATTATATTTGTAATTATCCAAAATTAATGACAATCCATTCAAAATCCCCCACCCACATTATTTCATACCTTAAACCAACACTTTTATTAATAAGATGATTTTATAAATAGACACCACCCCTTTTATTCTTGTGCAGTACCCACTATTCAATTATTTATTCCCATCAAATTCTAAATAATTACTTACCACCAAAAAACCATACCCCCACAACACCAGTCCTCATCCATAATAACTACCTTGAAAAAAAGGGAAAAACCCTTATAGTCTCCCAAAATATTAACCACTTTACACATTCGAATTCCACCACTATCACCCTATAAATTCCAACACAATAACTATAATATAAAATAGAACCACAAAACTAAACACAACAAATAAAAACCAAAATCCATCAGTAAAATTAATAATATGACATTTCTAATCATTATTTTTATGCATATTTTTTATAACTAACTAGATCATTAATAGAAATTTCCAAATAAACCAAATAACCAATTCATTAATAGTTGTATGTTATTAATGTTTCATGAAATTTGATATAAAAATTTAACCATTGGAGCCACTATAGAAGAAAAATAACACACCAAAACTATTATAGGGAAATAAAAACATGATAAAACGAAAGTAGAAATGACTCAAGAGAAACACATTCCCATTCTCAATTTAGTATTATACTTTTATCCCTTTTGGTTAAAATTATTAAATAATATGAATAGGAAAATATTATTATCCTGTAATTTATACAAAATAAATATATACTTATTGACTCCCCTACCTCGATGTCAATAAATAATGGTTCACTACATCAGTAGAGTGAGTAGAGATGACGCTCATAGCTATATATCATGTAATGAATAATAAAACCTAATGTAAGGGTGTTCATGACAATTTAGGGGTGGGGTATTATAATTTTTGCTTGAGAAGTAGATTCCTGAAGTGTGAGAGTATTCCTAAATACTATAAATAACAGAATACACATTGTTTGGTGATCCTACTATGAATTTTCTCTTTAAACCTGGACAATATCCCATGGATTCCACTTAAAATAAACAAATTAAATTATTGTTTCATTCTTAATATTAATCTTCACATTTCATGTAATCAAATCTCCCTTAGAGAGTTTAATTTATTTAGGTATAAAATTTATATTTTTAAATGGGTTTATAATATAAAATTCAATATTATACAACAAATTATGACACATTGTAATACTGAAAAATAGAAATATTTTACCAAGATAATGACTCTTGTTGAAATTAGTGAAGCATAACCATATAGAAATCAATGATCCTTAAGGAAATCACAATTGATTGTTACAGAATCAATGAACCATATAGAAATATATTTTTTAAATGAAATAACATTTACAATTAAAAATAAGATCCTTATAGAATGATGTGAATCTTAAATAATTATAATTAAACATACAAAAGGTAAAATATCTAACAATTTAAAGGATTATTCTTAAAAACATATATTTTTCTCAAAAAAAGGACTTTAATGAAAACCAAAAAATAAACTTATATAATCAAATGACCCACATTATTCAATAATTTGACACAATAATCAATCTAAAGATTCATTTCCATACTAAGGGGATTCATATAGTGTTAATTGTTTATTTATCTATAAATTCAACCAATATTGTCAATTAATAATTTACTATAAAATTTTAAATTACATGTATAAATATATATTCTCTTCAAAAATTATAGAATCACATAAATATAATGTTTAAAAAAATTTCAATACTTTTTAATACTCTAAACCAAAACAATTTCCACAAATTTCATAATATCGAATAAAAAAATAAAATAATGGTAATAGTAATACCTTTTCCCTCATATCAGTAACCTCTTAATAATTATCACACATAAGATTTAGAACCGAACCCATAAAATTAAATTGAATCCGTTAATCCCACCACTACCTTAGAGATTCATGTAAAATAGTGGTAACCCCATCAATAAGGAACAAATCCACATAAAATAACAAAAATTCAAAAAAATCAAAAAATAATTAAATAATCACAAAAAATGATAGTGTAAAGTTTGAAATCTCATAAAAAATCATAAAAATTCCAAATAACATGGTATTTTGAATAAAAATATTGGAATCATGGCCATTTGTATATTTATTTATCCATACATTCTTTAATAAAACTCAAACACAAGGAATATCTCACCCTCACAACACTTTTTTCTATATATCACGAATTACCTCATGTCACTCTATGAATGTCACATCATACTCATAATCTAACTATTCCAAATTAATACCATTAGGGTGATTATAATGATATTAGTTATGTTATTTCATATACAAGATAATGTGGATCTATTCCATCTGTATAGAAAGTTCCAACTGATACACCACTGTACTGATACTCCCAACACCTCAAAAGGGGTAAAGAACAAGAGGGATCTTACTCCCCTTCCAAACCTCCACTGCTCATGGTGAGGGTAATACTTTGAGAACACATGATATATGAAACATCAATATAGATGTATCTTTCTATGATTAAAATAATATTTATGATGGTAATGCGCCTGTTTTATCCATTCTAAAATCATCAGAACCTTCCATGTCATGATCTGCAACATATCAAGCCAAAGGATCATAATGTCTTTATCCTCAGTCCAGTATATCAAGGACCAAAATGGAAAACCATATAAATCCATGAAAAAATCTATACGAATTGATATTTGAATTCAATTATTATAACAAAAATAATATAAATATAGACATTCCACCAATGATAAAACAAAATAAAATATAAATGAATGTATGAAATCCTGCAGTGTTTGATTTGTTTGATCACCCTCCACATTTATTGAGGGTGGAAAGAATTGAAAATACAAATATTATAGGAAATTTTAAATTTAAAAACTCACAAGAATTATAATGTAAAATGAGGATCCTAATTAGAGATGATGGCCATAATATCCCCATTATTTAGAACTATCACATACACTTACCCCGTTGACATATAATGCACAACACCTACCTCCCTAAATAATAAAAAATTCACAAATTCCATCCACTAATCCATAATCACTGATATAGAATTATACCCTTATTGGGATCATTGTATAATAATCTTGAAATCGATTGAGATTTCATACCACTTTTAGTCAATCATATTTAATGGAAACAATCATTATATTGAAATATGATGTTCTACCTTCATCTTATACCTTACCAAACATTATAACAAGAAATATTATACTGATCACATAATCTTGGGAAACCCCGGATAACTCTACATGAAAGAATATTGCTTCAATATTCTAGGAAATTCATGTAAATATGAGATATGGAACTCAAGGATAACCTCCTCGCATATCACTAAAGGAATAAAAAACCTCCGCTGAAGAAAAATTATATTTTGACAATCCTATGACCACACCATCGGTGAATCACTAAGAAATACACTGTCCCACATCACCTTTAACTCTATGTATCCCCACTGATACTACTCCCCCAATTATAACAAGGAAAATTAAACTATCATCTATAACATGAATTTTATACCTCCAGCCTATTTCACATCATGATACATAACTATATGCTCCTCAATATCCCTCCAAGAATCTATATATTCATAAAATTCGTACCCCCTCAATTTCCAGCTTATAAAATTAAAATCTATATTCCATTTTAATGATGTTTAAGAGGTCTCAAAGTCAAATCCCATCATGAACATCATTGAACTATGATGATGTAGGTTTATCTTACTAAGAAAATATACACCACAAAATCATGTGATATTTGAAGACTAAAAAATCCTTTCCAATGAGGTAATATAACTACATCTTTAGAAGAAAATCCACCCCCAAAAACTCAATATCTTTGGTTAAATAGGTATTATCAAAAATATTTAACAGACTCTATCAATAAGAGATCAGTAACCTATACCACATTAAGACACACAAAAATAGATATAGTATGTATCATAAAAAACACAAGAATAACTCCCTACTTCGGAATGTAAATGTCGGGATAAATTATCAACTACTCTATTAGGTAGTCAAAAAATTCATTAAACATATCAATCTATATAAAATCACAGTCTTTTCTGGTCACGGTTATCAGTGGGGTTTCAATTTGAGAATCTTTTTACCCAAAGAACCAATAATACCCCATGTGACCATGGGAAATATATACCTCTGTAATATTAATGGGTGAAAACATCAAATATATTTGTTGTATTAGTTTTTACTCCCTGTTGGGACACCAATTCACCATGAAATTTCATCCCCCACATTAAAAACATTCACTTGGACAATTATCCATAGAGAAAGTGGCGACGAAGGAAAAACAAAATATACCTTGGATGTCTAGTATGTTCATTCTTTGAAATTACCTATATGAGAATTTCATCGACAAGAACAACCATGAACTGATCTATGAACTCGCATAACATAGTGTTCCTATGTCCTATGAGAATATATAACATTTTCATGACACAGAATATAATAACCAAAAAAAAGTTCACATAATGGAACATGATGTTTTTATTTATGATATCCTCCTCTTTCTATCACATCTAATGATACCCATACCACATATTAATATTTAAAAATTAGTTAGCTCCATTAAAATAGTCAAATAGATCATCGATCATTAGAACATCATAATGGTTATTGGAATCATCCTAATTCGTCCCCCGATAATAATTATATGACATCATACAAAAATTTGAACTATTTTAAAGTAATTCCAGAACACCCAATGGTGAAATACTAGGTTAAATGAAAACCATGTGCATTAAATTAATAATTTGACTCCTCAAAACCTATAATTTAAATTGAATCATAATGTTATGATCCATTGATATTGTTGATGAACATGGATGAAAGTATATACCATTCAAAATATCACATTGAGGGGGTAGTGTCACATCCTTCTGGGGGAAATTATCCAGCTATGCCTCAAAGGCCCTTGAAAAAAAATCACTAGTGGCTATAAAGAATCCAGCAGCAGTGCTTCCAGTTGAGAAAATATTTAATTTAAACATAGAACACCCATATGATAAGCCCTTTGACAAATTAATATCACATGTTTTACCACCATATAACTGGACAAGAACCTATTGTAGAAACAATCAATGATAATTCATACACAATAATACCATTACATGTTGAAAATAACATTTAATGGTAATATCTAATGCAAGAATAAATATTTATGGTGGTATTGTTTCCCCATTATCATCTCACAATCTTAAAATATATATAAAAAAATTAAACATCTAACTATATTTTTGAACAACAAGGGAACTAGTGGCCTCTATACCATTATTCACAAAGAGTGGACCCAAGATGGTGCAATAACATAGCCTGATGATCGATAAATAATTATATAAAAATACAAGGGAGATTATAGAATTATGGTACTTCTAATAATATCTATCCTATCTAGAGTTGAAATATCTATAATAAAAAATTATTCATTCCAAAAACCTTTGTATCACTAACCCTATTTATGACTAACTCTAATGTTATGATCAATACTCTATCACTAAATGAAGAGGACATCCTGATGCTTTCTTATACCAGATCCACCATATCTTGTATAACCATATGACATCTATCCATTTTGTTGTTACAACCCAAATAGAAAACTTTGTTGATATTTGACTGGAAATGGACCACACACAATATTGTTTTTTGTGAGGATGAATAATGAATAATTTTTTAGTGACCACAACCTCCATAAAAAAATCACACTAAAACAGAGCTCATCATGGATGTACATGAACCACTAGCTTCAAAGAAGAATGAAAAATATGACTGATTCTAATTTTATTCTAGTAAAAACCTCGATATCAATTAAATTTATATCCCGCCATATGTATCCATACTACATGAGAATACAAGATGAATCTCCTATAAATACAATCTAATATGTGGAATAATTCTCTTGAATACCTCCTTCCTTTTCACCTTTATTTATGTAGGAAATTTATCTGTGGTGGATACATATTGAATAATTAAGTGAAATATTTCTTCATGACATCATTCTATAGACTCCTATATTGGGAAAAGATTGGGAGGAAAGAGAAGAAGATCCATGATGTAAATACTATGATCGCACATATTTCGGATCACATTTTAAGGAGAGTAAATCATAATAGTTTTCTACACTCATCATAAATGATTGGAACTCCAAAATAAATTACCTCTAAAAACCAACCCATGAAGAATATTCCACCCATTTCACTCAATGATATAGAATCAACCACTGTAATTTTTCTCCCCACATTATGTTGGTTTACAATGGAAATCGATGATTTTACATTACATGGATCCAACTGAAGGCGGTATCAATCTCCTCAAACCAGCATACTATATCCATATTTAAGACACACCCCTCATATCTCATGAACCACTATTATTGGAACACAACAATCATCGTCAATGAATTATCATCCTTCTCAGTTGATTCCACTATTTGGTGGTGAACAAGATGATCCCAAAGAACCTCACAAAATAAAACCATGAATGGAAACTGACTACTAGGCATACATATTGACAAGGAAACAAAATATCAAATGCATAAGTGTGGAATTAATTTATGATTCATGTAATTAGATTCATTGCTACTTTCTCCAAATCACCTATGTTAAAAAAAGAGAAAACATGATAAATATTCATCTCATATATCTCAACCCCATAATCAGAATTATATCACCTATACTATTAATCAAGATTATTATCTTTACATTATATTATAGGAGGCCTAATAACCTTTACCATTTCTATCATTCCTTACCATATGACATATTATGTTTGACTGCCACTTTTGGTTTAGAAGACCCATGAAATCCTCACCAATTACAAACTCCACTCTCTATACTCCCTCTCATAAATAAATATAATACCTCATTTTCATGACCCTTTCATACTAGTAATCCCTATTAGGTATTCAAAAATGATGGAGTGAACCTCAAGGCCCTCTACTAATAGGATCTAGGTTGGAAACTAGAATTAAGTGTAAAAAACATGAAATTCAGAGGCATTACACTCATGAATCCAAGAAATAATTTAACAAATTCA